>SHCU01000001.1:1349614-1387301 GCA_004307685.1 Ceratina australensis
CGTGTGTGTGTGTGTGTGTGTGTGTGTGTGTGTTTCGCTATCCTCGATAGTAACAACATTGTGGTCTATGCCTGGAAGAGGGAAATAGCCACGGTGTTATAAAGTTACACAGGTCCGATCGTAACGCGATACACTGTATCGGTACAAGAAACAGTAGTTAGAGATCTTGCTTAGGAGGCGGGAGGAGACGGAGAAAGAAAAGAAAAAAAAGGCAGCGCTGTGAAAACGGCATTGGCTGATACTGGCCGACGATAAAATTGCATCCCGGCCCAACCTCCATTAGCCGGCTCGCGAATTTCATACACTCACTTTGTATCTTTGCGTTCCCTCGTCTCCCTCTGCTCTTTTTCGGTTCTTTGATCCCCGCCGGATCCTTGATACGCCGAATTATTTTTAGACACGCAGTGCTGCAAGTACGTGTACCGCGCTTACACGCAGATTTTCGTGCTGTTCGGCCTCTCGGCTCGCATTCCACTGATAACGTCGAATCAATCGTTTTATAATCGTTTTACGACTGTTTTATACGCGATTTTCAATACGCCCATGATTAAGATTCAAGGTAATTTTCTTTTTTTTTCTTCTTTTTTTTATGTTCAGAGTTCAGTTATCTAATTTCTCAGTGAAATTCAGCCTGCGCTGCTCGATCAGATTGAGATCCGATGCCTGCGGTGGCTATATCGTGTTTCCAAGCACACGCGCTTATTCTTAGCACTGTTGTCTGGAAAATCCTTGTGAATTTGCATAAATTATGGTTACAAGGAGAACCGTGTCTTTAGTACAATCGGATAAGTCGAAATCACTCGTAAAATAGTCCACTTTCACTTACCGTTGCAGCCGTGTAGATCGTTGATTAAATAACAGAAGTTTTATCAAGTAATTGATTATTCTTTCACTTCATTAAAATTCAGTCTTTGGTACAGCTCATTAAACGAATCGATCTCTATGTTTTAACCAGTTACATCTCATTTTTAACAAATAAATTTTGTCAATACATCCAACGAGCAGAATTGTTTAAATTGTTCGCAAAGGAAGTCGTTTTCCTGTAGGACACCTCATGGTCTTCTCTCAAATCTCAAAGCGCGAGACAAAACAGCGGAACACAGGGCTATTTATAGTTTGGACTGATTTTTTGTTATCGTCGATTCCAAGTAGCCGCGCCATCGGTTCAGCTGTCAATCAGCTCTCGATGTAACAACTCGCGATCCGTCTGTCGTGTTCTCGCTCGGATTCTACGCCACCGTCCGATGAAATCAGTCGGTAATTAATCAGGGAAAAAGTATTCGGTGCCGCGTCATCGTGCCGGGCGATCCCTTTTCAATCGGTGATCTGGTCCCCGGTGACTTACGCGTACCCACGTGTTTTAATCCAATTATGTGATACTCGGTTCCCTTGTTATCTGAACCACTCGAGAAAGTGACACATTTAGATCTCCGTTACATACTTCGCGCTCGGGTGGAATGCGGTAATCGACGTTTCCGTTCCTGTGTTTTCAAACATTTATTGATAAAGCCGATTCATTCTGATCTTATTTTGGATCGATATCTCCCCGTACAACCGATTCCCGATCGTCAATTGAAATTAAAGGATTGTCGTTATTTCACTGAGAACTTTATTGTTAGCCCGTCGTGACGTTTTGTTATTATTCAATGCATCGATGAGTCACTTGCCATTGTGCGGAATTAAACGGCATGATCCATCATGGAATTGGTTCCATCCAGCTTGGTCCTCTGAAGACCGCCTTCTATTCTTCAAGCAGAAGAAATTAATCCACATCGCAAACTGCACGCATCTAGTACAAAGAATAAAACACAATCTATTGTTGCAGCTTCCTCGACTCTTTGTACTCCAGCTAAATTTTCCTACAACTCCGAGTTTCATATAAGGAAAAAAGCTTCAATATTTATAGATTAATTTTATGAATAACGAATGAATAATTTAATTGCAATAAAAAAATTCAATTAAATAATATTATATTACTATACAGATAAATACTATTTAATTGTAAATGGAATACAAATTACGTTGTGATATTTGAATTAGAATCATAAATAATTTGTTCAATAATGTAAATATTATAGTGATTCATACGCAATTTTCGTTACCTTTGAAAGTTTCTTGCTGCTTCAAAATATCACTATAAAAGTTTTCTTTTCCAATTTTTCATATAAAGCTATACAGGTAAGAAGTCAGAAACGTATCAGTAGGTAAAATTTTGGCAGCTGATTTGGCTGCTGCACTTACTTCTTTACCTCAAGTAACAATGTACAAGAGAATTCAGACAAATTTTATAACATTATTTGAAGAAACAGAATTTTCATGAACTGATTCCGTGTCGCGTTTTGGAACAGAGCCAATTCCGTGCGGTTCCCGAACATCGTGCAAGTGGGTCGTTTACAGCGATCCGTGTGAAATGAAGAAAACAGCCGATCGCTTGACGACCGGCCAACTATTTCGCTGGTACACGTTTACTCCGAACTTCCTACCCCTTGTGTAAATACGACTTGAGTCATCGATTTCCGCGGCGTTTGCATTTAGTAAACAGAATATAAAATAGCAGTTGGATTTATAATTGGACAAGTTGCCGATTTATCGATGCGCTGTTTGATTAAGAAAATTACAGTGTTGATGTTTCAGATCAGATGAAGATTTCTGTATTCAAATATACAGTGATTAATAGCTTCACATTTATACTTTAGCATGCGTTGCACATTGTTTTCTCAGTTTTGCCAATTTTATTCTTGTTTCATCTTCACTGTAAGAAGACAAATATTTGAACTATTTAATAATGTTTCACAGATAGCATTAGAATTTCTTTTAATAATCCAATTGTTTCAACGAAACGAATTTGCATCCCGCAGAACCATGTAATTAATAGAAACCTTTCCATCAATTATGGCTACGATTTTCTACTTCTAACATTTTGACTCACAGCCAAATACTTTCATTTCCTTTGTTGTCTCCATCAACGGATTGTCCACGGGCTCGAACCAATTCGCTTACCAGTAACAGGAACCCGGTTGCACGAACGCCACGTGCGTCCGTCACCTGGTCACCGCTTACGGAACCTAAGCTTATCTTTAGATCCTCGTCGGAATTTCTATCGCTCTCGTTAACAAGTTCGACGTTCTTCGAAACTGATTTCGCACTTGACGATTTTTCCTCGATCTCGCGGCATAAAGATGAAACCTGATTCGGGCAGTTAAAAAAAAAAGAATCGCAGCGGCTGGAATGTATTCTGGGATAACAAGCTTGTTAAAACGTCGCACGGTTTATTACACGGCCAGTTTAGTAGAAATCTACGCTCGGTTTCCACCCGTCATGTCAACAGGTACTTGCAAAGTAGCCAACTTGTTAACCGCGTTACGTCTCTTAATGTCGAACGCCGCCGCGAATCCTCTCGATAAATGGATGCTTGCTCGTTTTAATCGACTCGTATCGACCGCGGAGTGATATGACGACTTCTTTGTGCCGCAATCACCTTGCGTTTAAAAATAACCCGGCTATTTTTAACGTTCATTAAGCTCACGTAACGTTTCCGTCGTTGTCGAGTGTCGTTCGCCGGACTTTCCGGGTAATTTATTCACGTGTAACGAGAACAACCATAATGGTTCATCCTATACCTCGAAACGCAATAACGCATTTTTTTAGAAAAAAAAAACAACCGATTTTATTTTCGCCGCCTTTCCGCGTTCATTTATTACAGCCATCCCGCGGATGCTGGCAATTTCGTTCACCGACACTTTAAATTTATTTCAATTTATTTGCAAATAAATTCTGTACTCCAGCTTGCAAGATTTCTTTTACACGAAACAACGCTTTCGTCAGATTTATCTTACAGATTACACTTTCTACGTTACACAGATTTCTCATCCTATTATTTACTCCGCGTATTCGCGTACGCGCGAAGCCTTCCCGTGATGTATGTTAAAGGAAAAAGTGAATGAAGAAATCAGAGTGCACTGAAGTATCCGTTATTATTAATTTCACAATGCGGCAGGTTATAAAATAGATACGAAAACGATGTGAATGCGGGTCTTAGATTGCGGCAACAATTTTTGTCGAGCTTATCTCTTCGCTCGGCATGCATCGTCGATTAATTCATTCCTCAATATTCCACGTGCGTAATCAGCCGTCGTTTTTCATCGCGGCCGCGATTGCATAATTAATCGAGCCGGCGAGCAAACCAACAAAATGTATCGAAGATGACTCGCCAGTTACTGACCTTCTTATTTCCAAAGATCGCCCCTTTTTCCGCTTTATCTCCTGCCAGTTTATATTTCTGCGCAAACAGATCGTCAATGTTATCGTTTATTAACTTGATGTAAACGAAGCGTAGTAAATTTCAGACTGTAGACTTTTAAAATTCAGACTGTAGAACGTAGCCTGGAAAATATCACAAATGAGACACTTTGTTCGTATCTTTATATAGATGAGTGATCAACGATGTCGTTTAATCGTTACAATTGATATTCATGTTTATCATCGGCTGAGGAATCGTTTCGAACGGAACGGAATTAGCGTAGAAAGTTGTTAAGGCTTGTGCTGTTAATAAGCCAACACTAATTAAAGCAACTAGTGGCGGAGTAAAGTCGCGAGATTCCTGTGATTTACACCTATTGCTGTAAGCTCGCGCGTGCGCTCCAATCGGCTAGCCACGTGCTCCGAGGTTCAGCTACATATAAAAGAGATTAAGGGAAACGTCCCAATTGCTACTCACGTCCCAGTTTCCATTAACTAACGTCTTCTTCTATAATCTTAACATAATAAATATAAGGTAAACACGATAAAAAACGTTTTTACCATTTTTCAATGAAAATGCATTAAGATTCATTTTAAAAATGAATGAATATAATGTCTTTTTTGTAATCGTGATTAAATTAAAAAATTGAT
The DNA here is from genome assembly GCA_004307685.1 of Ceratina australensis. Taxonomy (NCBI): domain Eukaryota; kingdom Metazoa; phylum Arthropoda; class Insecta; order Hymenoptera; family Apidae; genus Ceratina; species Ceratina australensis. Next base: position 1,354,505 of record SHCU01000001.1, read on the forward strand.
TTAATTCAAAGAAGAAAAACGTTAAAAAGATTCAGTGAAAATAAATGTTGCAAGTGCACCATGAGTTCTAATGAACGATACACGTGACGTGGCGCGTGGATATCCTGTGGTGGCCAGAGGAACCACACCCCTGAACAGTTTACAGTAGTAATGTGATATATTAGATCGACACGAAACGCTCTAATGTACTGTGTAGCTGCGATAATGACAATCCCCACGCGCGCACATCTCGTACAACGTTATATGTATATCGTTCTTCAATTACCCCATGTAACATGATATACTGTAGAGACGAGGCGCGTTAGAACCCGTATTACACGTATCACGTGTGCGAAAACAAACTGTTACATAGCGTGTTACGATCGAACCCAGGAGGCCCTTTAACAGCCAGAAAGCGAATGATAGGCAAATCACATCTTGCCGGAGGAGCAGATGTACACCTATTTAATTCAAAGCGCTTGTTATAAATAATAAAACAAACGAACCAGTAATCTAGCGTTCGCTCCTTTCGAACTACAACTATAATCAAATGACCTCGTAAAAACTGACCTTTTTACAAAAAGGTAAAACAGGAGGCAAGTTTGAGGGTAAAACATATGGAAAGAATAATAACATTGTCTTTGGTACGCTTTTTTGTTCATTTTCATACAGTCAACTTAAGGACACTTCCACGTTAACTTTTATGAGGTCAACTTTTCTTGATATTTCATTAATAAATTAATAACTTTTCGTTCGCGTCTTTTGGCCTGTCAAAATCAAATTCACAAATAACGAAAGTTAGCTGCATTTTAATAGAAAAATCAGGCTAAACAGACTAGTCTTATAAGCCTTCCCGATCTTGGATCAGAATACAAAAAAACAATAGAAAAAGCAGTGGCCAACTTACTAAATTGCTTTCGTTGATAATTGGCCATTATTTTTTTTTAGTGTAAAACAGCTAATTTCGTGATAAAAACAAAGTGAAATGGGACATTCTAGTAAATTATAGTAAATTTTCAATTAAATTTTTATATATATTACTATAATATATATTAAAGCGAACTTCTTAAATGAAAATTGTTCTGAATTGAAAAGGAGCACAATAAACTTCGTAAGAACCTTATATCATTGACAAATTCCTAACAATACGATTATAAGAAATAAAAAACGAACTCACTAAACGAATTCGCGTGTATTGTATAATAGGGGACGCAGTCTCCCGACAGCATTTGACCACCTTCAGGCTCAAACTTGCCATCTGGCCCTTGATACCATACATATAATAAATCATATAGCAAGCATGAATTCTATTAATGATCATGTTCCATGCAATTTACATTTACGTTTTGTAAAAAGATTCAATCTTTTAATTTTTCTAATTGTGATATTTGTAAATGGGTCAAGAGACCCGATTCATTGTAAAAGCTTGAATGCCGTCCGATCAATAACGCGAAACTGTAACTAGGGATACAAAGTTATCGCTGTTTATCTAAACGGTATGCTCCGCGAGTGTTGACCCTGGGATTGCGTAAACGCATGCCTGATGTATACCGGCGGTCACTGCATCCTCGCCGATTCGTCTTAAACGTGATTGACTCGAAGCAAATGGTAGTGGAACTGCGGTAGAAAAAGCAACCAGTTTATTCCGAGATACTTCTTTAACAAGATCAACAGGTATCACAATGGGAGTGTATAGAGTCTGATCTAAAGAAATGAGAAAGGTGTCAACCGCTTTTTCTCCCGTATATTGGATAGTAGAGTAACCATGAGTTAATTGGAATTCGTATAAGAAATAGGAAAAGTATAAGGCCTTTTCAAATAACTTCAATGACATAGTCAGTTGATTCAGTGATTCGTCACGAATAAGCATGTCATTTTCAGTATTCTATTCGTGGAGCTTTATCAGGTCCAATTTGCTTTTCGTATCATGCGCGTTAAAAAACCTGTGTTTGCTTTGTCTATGGGTACGCTTAACGCGCGACCTGGGATGAAAATAAATTCCACAGTATTCTTACGTAATAAAATATTCTCGGTCTAATTTTAGATACCCTCGTCTAATCGCCGGTGATCCCAATGTTTGAGAAGGAAGTTTACTCGCCAGGGACGCATGAAAAATTCGTCACGCCGCGCGGTTCGAGCGTATCGAGGCGTTTTAATAACCAGGCGGTCTCGTTTGCCGCCGCTTTTTGCGACACAAATTACCCAATTGAAAAAAAGTACGATCTTTGCCCGCAAATATAGGTGTGCAGCGTGCTTTGAAAAAAGCTTAACGACGCGGCTTAAACCGTTTTTGTTACTATCAAGGTGACTGAGATATAGTTCATGTAACCCTTATCCGTCTCCCGTGTCATTTCCAAACAAGTTCATTGCTTCATTATGTACCACAGTGACCCTCTTATTACCCGAAGAAGATTGATCGTCTCACGAACAATTTATATAAAACTTAAATTCATTTCAATGCGTGTAATAAAAGAATTTATTTATGGTGTCAATTTAAACAGTGAGTTCCAAATAAAAATTTCTTTTATGCATTAGATTATTACATTACAGTACGTACTTTGCCTTGGGTACTTTGTATAGCTTCATTGATTGAATGCAGTGTTTATATTTTTTGTGCATCCAGTTTCCTCATAAATGCATAAAATGCGCAATCTACTAACGAATAAATCATTCGGACGGACGATAAGGCAATGAACTCTTAATTGATTATTAACGCTTGTGTTATCGCATGAAACGTTCATTTATATGAAAAATTAGGAAACTGTAAAAAAGGCATATAGTGAACGCGCGTTACACCGTCGTTTGTTAAGCAAGCTAACGAGGTTGTTCAACAATGGCTCGAAATAAATAGCGGCGCGTGAAAACTATGCACAGAGGTCGTCTCCGTTTTCACGGCGCGTCTTGTAACACAAATAATTGATAAAACGTATCCGAGGTCACGATTCCGCACTTTTCCTCGTAAGACGCGATAAAAATGGTCGAGGAGAAAGCGTGCTCGCTACCAGATGATACATCGACGAAAGCCACGATTGGATCGTTCCGCGAAGAGAGAGGAAGATGCGTGCGCGCGATTATGGCCGCGAGAAAGGCCGAGGTCGAACCGCGCGATTCTCGATCGTTAAAACGAACCCGCGAGATTTGTTGCGACGAAACACGTCCAATAGTCACGGCGGTAGTAAACACGTCTAGCGATGGCCTCAACACCACCTCGAATCTATCTAATCAAACTAGAAGGTCTCGACAATTTTTAACACTATGAATTTTTGTGATTTGATACTTCTTACTAAAGAAAGATATGTTAATATTTGAACAAAGTCTTAGACGATAATAATAATAATCTTAGTTAGGTTATTTATGAACAAATAAACTAATTGTACTATTTTAAAGGAGGAATTAATATACAGATCGCAGAAAATGAACTTTTTGCACTAGTATTAGATTAGATAAGGTTGCACAAAAATTAAATAGCTGTAGATTCTCTCTCATGTATGTGAAACAGTGACCAGAGGATGTCAACGTCAATTATTGCGAAACTAATTAAAACTTGGTGAGATTTTAGAATTTCAATCCTCATTGGATTATTCATACCTCATTGGAGTTGGTTGTTGCCACTTTTCACCTGGTTTTTAAGAGATAAATAGAATCCTTTTTAAAGCTACGCTTAATGTCAAGCTGTCAAATAAATTTGCTGTGGCTTTCACCAGCGGTTGTAATTAAATCCGAATTAAAACCAGCCAGAGACGTTCAACTAAACTCACAAGTGGATTTTTATGTAAATTCAAGCTTTTTGCTATCAATCTCAAAATGTAATATAAATAGAATTTTTTTCATCGTTCATTTACTATGATGTGTGCTCAGCTTTTGATGTTCTATGTATTTTTATACATATATTACATTCGTATCTAATTGAATTTTCTTATAAATTCATAAAATCTCCGACAAACTGCTATTCAATTAAGAGTTGTCACCCCATCGTACAAAAAGCAGCATTCCTTTGAATAAATAAGTATGACACAGAGATAGAGTATAAGCAAATCACTTACTGCATACCGGATACGTATGTCTGCGTGACCTAGCCCTGGAGAAATTTGTAGAAAATAAGGATTTACTCGATACAATGATCCTAAGAATTAAATAAAATAATTGACACGATTTATTTCGATACGTTAAGTTCGAATCATCCTTATAGTTCAATTATTGTCTAGCTGATTTTAATCGTGAAACGGAGTCGAAAGTTAATGCCGGTTAGACTGACACCACAGACAGGGAAAGATGTCTTTATTGTCGCCGCACTGTGTACATATGTACGTGCGGTCGCTTATAGGCTACACAGTCGGCCTCTCGCCTACAAAGTACGCGGCTCGTTATGTAAGTGCAACAGGTGTGTCCCTCCCGGTGGCCAGCCACGTGTTTTTCCTCGCTGCGACGCGACTGTTCTCTCTCGTTTCCAACGTTTAATCGCTTAATCGCAATTGCCAAATTGGTATTATCCCTGAATTGTGCATTTTCAAGTATGTATTTACATCGCGAGCATCAAACAGATTCTTTAAATCTACTTAACGGCTTAAACAAAATGCTGCAACTTTCATCGTATTGTATTTATTCAAGCGTTATAAACGATACTTATAAATAGATTACGAGTTTATGGACAGATCGAGCCGTAGAAAATATTTACAAGAGACGCATGTAATATCATCAGAAGCTGCGAGCGTGTTGCAATCGTAAAATAATGAAACCAGTTTCTATTTATATTTATAAGTTGATAACGCAAGTGTTTTATTTTGCATGAAAATCCTAGCAGGCTGGTTTATAAATAAATCAATCGTAAAGCTGCTACGCTTTTACTCCCCCGCGCGTCTGACGCAAGATTTCCTGGAGATCATTGATATCCGATTGTCGAGATCTAATGACTTAATGCGCAACGCGTTTCCTCTATACGTGACTCAGTCTTAACTTGGAATCTAGGTGCAAGGTTGCCTCGCGATTGCACCGGGATTCAATGCTGTAATAAATCGGACGATTTTCCGAACAAAAAATTGACGCGAGACAATCGCGGAAATGGGAATCGATAGGGAAGATAGGTAGGCGTGAATCGAGCAGTTTCTATCGTTTTAAGAGTACATAGTATGAGCATGTATCAAGCTATTATTAGCCTCGCGCAGATGGCACACGCGATGACTCAGGCGAATAAAGTGGCGGCCGATGATAAGTGCTGGTTTAGTCAAGATAGCGTTCGAATCATGGCTGCACGTTTCGCCGCACACGTATTTGTAATTGCCCGGCTTGTAATTCTTCCAAACGTTTGTACTGGTTTCAACTCGGGACTTAGAAGACACTAGATTAGAGTCCGATGGATCGTTACAGTTTTATATTTGTACGGAATTTTAATTAAATCACTTTTCCTTCAGACATCAAAGTATCAGGCGATTACCGTATTTATTATTAGCATTATGAACACCTTAGTAAAAATGTTAATGCCAAGTGTACGATAGACACCGCGTGTATGCTAATAAGATACTCCAAGAAAGCAATCATTTCAATTATGAATTGAGTGTTTGTACAAGTACACGAGTAATTAGAATTTCTATCAGGCATAAAACTATGTGGTTTTAATCGCAGAATATTTGCACCGACTTGGCGGATGCCTTGCACCGAAAATTAATCCGGTGCAAAATATTTTGTGATTGGTTAAAAAATAACTCAGAATGAGGGCGTAATTCTTGTATTTTCTCTTAAGAGCAAAGACTGTTCTCGCAGAGAATTCGTACGAGACTGACTTCGTGTATAAAGTATTACTATATAAGTATTAATTCTTATCGTTTCGTATTAATTAATACGAAATTCGTAATTCGTAATAAGTATTAATTCTTTCTTATCTATATCGCTATGTTTGAAATTCGTGATATAAGGGTGCGCAACGGAACAACTTCTCGAGTTTACTCTTGCAAAGTATCTTATGTCTTAATTTTCGAATGAATACGTCTTCAGTTCCAGAGTTAAGATATAGGAAATAATTTCCCTTCTCATGAAAGTAACCCGAGTGTGGGTTTTCGACACGCATGAGCGTGTTCAATATTTCTAGAGAATTCGTCATTTCGTAAAATAACAATTTTTTTTGAAATTGTTTGATTGCAGGTGAGCGGGAGGGAGGCGGTGCTGACCGGTGGCGGCGGCGGCCATGCGCCCCGGCCCGCCAGTACAGCCGAGCCGCCGCAGGCCTCCCCGTCGCCAGGAAGAAGTCCCTCAGGAACGTAATCGACGGCACCGGCGTGATCGCTACCACCACCAGCAATCGCCACCGCGGTCACGCTCGTTAGGGAGCAGCTCGCGGGCCCTGCTGGTGTTGCTGCTGTTGGCCAGCAGCCCTCTGGTTCTGGGCCTGGCCGAGCGGCACCAGTCGTACTCCAGAAATCACCAGAAAACTGATCAGCCGAGGAAACAGCAGAATCTGACCATCGGATACCTCACTGCGATCAAAGGCGGGCTCAAAGACCGCCAGGGGCTTGCCATCTCCGGGGCGTTCTCCATGGCCTTAGACGAGGTGAGTCTACCCTTTGGTTTTTTAAATATTTTGTTACATACGCGTCCCTTATGCATTCCGGAACTTTTGAATTCGACGACATAAACATCCCGCACGGAGATGTACAGCTTCGGACTATTATTCGGAACTCGCTACTGCTTATGTGTGAGTTCCCTAGCGGGACAATATTTATAAGTAGTAAGAAATCTATTGGTTTATGCTTCAATGCTCCGGCGTATGATGATGCTGCCTGAAGCATTGAAACATAAACGAATAGATTTCTTACTACTTGTGAATATTGTCTCGCTAGGGAACTCGCACATAATCAAGAGTGGGTTCAGAATAATTGTCCGAAGCCATACCGCACCTGGTGATGAGTCAAGGGTGCTAGTAATTCCCTTATATGGTCATTCCCCACTCTGAGGAATGAGCTCATTTTTTGGTATAAAAGGGCGCACAACCATAGCCCTTTGGATTAGTAGTAATTTGGAACTCTGATTCGCCGAAGGCTCAGTCTCTCCGCGTTTAGAATAGGGAGTGAGTTTAATTAGTTCAATACTTTAACTTTTCGCCGTGGCTTCTCTGCGTTAAAGGAAGCAGGAATACTCTTCGTAAGGGGAGAGTTCGACCAGTGTAACTGAGTTAGTCGAATAATAAATTGTCTTGTCTAATAATTGCTCTTGCTAACTTAGATTCATTTCAAGATCCTAATCTCTCGCAATAGCAAGAAAAATATTATAATAAATAAATTTATAATATACAAAATATTAAAAAATATTAAAAAATAGAAAAATATAAAAAAAATTAAAAATAATATAAAAAAAATATTGTAATAAATAAAATATTATAAATATTAAGTAAATAACGGAAGTATCTCACGAAGTGATACGTCTTTGCCGCTCGAGACGTATCAACGAAGGGCACCACGCATACCCGACAAAACCAATACCCCAAACTCCTTCATAACCTTATCCTGGTTATCTTAATTGGCACCTTAACACTTTATGTGGCAAAAGGGGTAAATCACACTGGATCATCTACGTCTAGCAGCTAACCGTAGAATTCCGAAGGAACTCTTCCGTGTCATCTGCGCGTCAACCTATTCCTGGTAACCAAAATAAACTCGGGCACCCGTCGGGCCCCGAGCGCGGTTGCCCTCGTAACAATTTAGACTCGAATACACTTGTATGATCGAACGACTTCATCGCATGAATATCATCATCTTTATATCGTTGCCCGAAAGACAAACTAACAGAGACAAAAAAGAATAATGAAGATTTGTTCGAAGAATAACAGCTGTATGATTACTCTATAAATAAATGCTGAAGCAGGCGCCGAATTAATTTCTAGACCAGCTAATACTTCGCCAATACATCTTTGATCGAGTAGAAACATATAAAGAACGAGCAAAAACGAGTTTGATAAGAAACAGTTCCCATTATCTCGCACGGGCTTGTTAGGTTTCCACGTGTTCTCGCGTGTCACGGTGCACGTGGAAATTGGTCTGCTCCGGTAGGTGGGTCCCTAATTACGGTAGCGGGCTCGGACGGTTCCCACGTTGCGGGCCGCGGCGAATCTCGGGGTACCGGCCGAAAAGTGCGGCCCGGGCAATATCGCGAGGGCCCCCTGTCTCGGGAGTTTTTTCCTGCAGGCGGTCAGCATCGCGAGTCGGGCCCGGCCACGGTCTGGAAGGCTCGATAATTCATTGGAGAAGAGGATCGGCTTGGCGCGCGGTCGCGGAGGGCCGTGAGATCGTTTTCGCCGGTCGGCGAGAGAGCCTTCCACTCCGAATAAGAGAGGGGAAAAAAAAAAGAGAAAGGTGGTACCGGCTGCAGCTCCCGCTGCAGCGTGCGGAGAAGAGTGACCCGGCACCTCTCTCCACACGGAGATGCCGATTCGTGCGAGGGTTTAAAAATACAAGACCGGCATTATTCGCCGGTCCGCCCACGCGCCCGCCGACGAAACTGCGCTCTCGCAACCGTGAGAAGAATTCGCTCGCGATCGAGAAACCTCCTCCCTCGATCCTCTCCCCCTCGTACACCTTCATCTTCCCCCTTCTCCCGCTTCTTCTTCTTCTTCTTCTTTTTCTTCTTCTTCTTCCCCTTTTTATTCGTCGTCGTCCTCTCGCTTTTTCTCCCAAACCAACCAAGTGTTGTTGCACTCTTTTGCAACCTGTAACCGTAAGCGTGTACGTGTGTGTACGTACGTGGTAAGGAAAGGGCCCGCTTCGAAACCTCTGGGAATCGTCGAAATAACCGCTCGATCGTATCGCGGACCTCGTATCCGGTTCTACTTCGAAATAACAAGTTACGTCAAAGATGGATCTCGATTACACCGATAATTATTCGGGGATACTGGTATTTCACCGGACTCCCGTTCTTATTTATCGCACCTTACGAGTTTACATTATCCGATCGCTTCCGTATGCTTCGATCCAAGGTGGTACCAATTTCGGCTGATATGTTCAAACTGATTGAATTTAAGGAGACTCGTGCTTGTTTCATATGAGACCAAATGAATTTTCCAAAATAGAATTGTCTTCAGTCTTATTACTATCGCCCATAGTCATTAACAGATAGGCAAAATAAACAATCATATTAAATAATTGTCAGGGACAGTAAGGAATACATTTAAACTGATTGAATTCAAGGGGGACTCATGCTTGCTTCATATGAGATCAAATGAATTTTCCAAAATAGAATTGTCTTCAGTCTTATTACTATCACCAATACTCATTAACAGATAGGTAAAATAAATAATAATATTAAATAATTGTCAGAGACAGTAAGGACAGAAACCTAATTTAAAAAATTGCTGACTGAGTGAGTAATTCGAAACATTCCCTTTGATCTGAACACACCGTAAGCTGGAGACAATTCGACGTTTGTGAGTGGCGGACATGGAAAAGTGCAGGAAACGAGATTTGCGCCCGTTTATTTACTTCAATACAGATACGCGCGCCACGCAAGAGTAAGCATCGCGATCGGCCTCCGTGCTCGCAAAGCCTTTAAGTCTGGCTCACAGCTCGTTTTCACGTCGAATGCACGGAAACGAGGGCCGCCCGAGTTCAAGCTATTTTCGGTGCGTGACCTGTTGGCAAAGATTCTTTTTTTTTTGTTTCATATCGGTCTCCGGTGACCGGCGCATAACAAGGAAATAATGCGGTATTTTTAGCCGTGCCGCGGTGAAAGTTCCTCCGTGATCGGACACCGCCTGGCCACGTTCGCTTCTAATATATTTGATTCCGTGAGCAGGATTTAAGATTTAAAAAAAAATATTCTAAATTATATGACAAAGTATCAATATCATATTTATGAAATCAAAACATTGTTAACGTCTCAAAAAATTTATCTTCAATTTCAATAACTTCTGAGACTGAACCTTTTATACTCTCTCGAATTTCATTTGTACAAACAAGAAATTAAAGCTTGTACTATTTGTATTTTATACAAATATTGAAATTATATTGATATCTCTATAGAATTTAAAGTGTCGCTTGTTGCAAGCTCAATATCTGGTTTAATTGACGTTCATAAAACTATGGCATCCGCAACAAATCACAAATATCGTATCAGCAAACATCTTTTAATTTGCATTCACTAAATTAATTTAATTAAGTAATTTACAATGGTGAACTTGTTTAAAAACGTGGCGTCGGTTAATTGAGCTTGTTCGCCACGAAATCGGGGCAAGCTCGTTTCGCGGATCCTTACCGAGGCCTTCGATTAACATAATAATCGAGGTAGGAAAGTGAATCGTGCTTAACGTTTACCTGTCCGCTTTTTTCCGACAACGGGGCGCAGGTGCACGTTGTCCGGCTCGCTGCCGGCGATATTCATGAGCGGTGAAAAAAAAATCGTGGAATTCGCTATGACGCACTCCCACGATCTAAACTAGTTTAGCTCCGGCGATATTTGTAAAATAGGGTACGAGCATTCTTTTGCGTGCAATTAAATTATTCTCGTTCGCGTTTCAGGCAAATCGTTCGTGGCAGCTGCTTGAACGCTCGTAAATCATCCGAAACGATTTCACCATCGTCTTTGTTCAGTCCTAATTTAACGGAATTGAAACCACATGACAAAAATTATTATCAATTGCAAACGCGCACGTTTTCAGTCTAACTTGAAAGTTTATTCGATTGTAACGCATTGTGAATGTCTTGTCAGAAAATTCCATCGGTGAACCGCTTATATCCTATTTTTCTTTTTTTTACATTCGTTTTTCCTCTGAACGTGACAAAGTCGTTCCCGTCCCTGAAGGTTGGCATTCGCGCTCATAGCCTTCCACGACCGGACGCCCTTCAATTACTCGAAAATAAGCTGATTGGTGAAACCCTGCCAGTGGCAACGGCACAAGTGGACGGGCACTAGCTGTGAACATTGTTTCACGCTCGCAGACAGCTCCCCCGGGGAAATCTACTTGTCCCCCGCGATCCCACATTTTTTTCTCAATGGAATTTAAACGAGTAGGCGCGGGCCCTTAGCCGCCTGTCAGTATCTTAATTTTATTAGCGAGCATTACAACTAGAACAACCGACTTCGTATATTTCATGTGTCTACGTTATCATTAATCCTTTCAACGTCGTCAGAAAAAAAAAAATGGTAGAAATTGTCGGTGAGAAATTAAGATTCGTGTTGAATAAAGTGAGCGAGCCGTCTTAAGAAGATACAACTTAATCGTGAGAACGAGTTTCAACTTTCATTCAGTAGAATCGAAGGAGGAAGGGAGGACATTATTGTTGGCATTTCGGTGGGTCGTCCGGGCAGGTGCAAAATCAGGAATGCGAACCGTTCAAACGGGAAGAGCAATGATTTTTTATAGCGCCGCTTCGGAGACCGCTTTTAACGGTTTCAACTCCGGTCGACGAGCGAGTCGTACACGAAAATTCTCGAGTCCCCCCCGTCGCGGCTCGACAATTTTTCCTTACGTAATAATCGTGTTTCATGCGCGTTTAATTGATCTCAACTTGTTCCTAGAAGAGATGCGTGAGCGCTATTAACACCCAGTACTCTAGATCTAAAACCGTCGAGGAAATTGCTACGATTATCGCACTATCATTAGAACCGACCGTTCAGCCAGTCATGCTTACGTTGAAATTCAACAGGCTCTTTTTACCTCGGAGATTTTTCTCTACCCAATTGAATGATCAATTTTTTATCAGAAAAAGAGCGCAGCCAATCGTTGTTTTATTTCTGCTTACTAGCTCCGCTGCGAGGAAAGTATTAAAAGAGACATCGCTCGTGCGTTTAAAGGTCTCAATGCCATTAATCACTTTTACTTTTAAGGAAATGACTCCGGAGCAAGCGGTAACCGAGTCGTAAATTTCTTATCGACCTTTTCACTAAAATAACTCGGTACGCCGGTGTGGATTTCCTAAAGAAGGATTTACCGTTTGAACGGATTAGAATTTCAGACTCCGCTGCGTAAGAACGTAAATTGACGTGTCGGCCGCTATTTGGAAACAGTATTGTCGGAATTCGGATTTGCATAATGATTGAGCACGCGCGCCGCTTCGTAAACGGCTTATGACATATCCGACTGTTTATTGTTTATCGAAAGGATCTGGCAAATGCTCACGAGTAATCAGCGAAGACTATCTTAATTGAAAAATTATAATAAATCGTATAGTCGTAATGATTAATAAATCCTGCGGTAATAATCGTATATCAAAATTTATAGTAAGACATTTAATCACCGGCGTTTGTTCTGTTGCTAAAGAACATAATGTCGTGAACGGCAGAATCTTGTTCTTACAGTCTGAATAATAGAGGTTTTCAATATAATATTTATTGTATGTCAGAAGATGATCTGATAAATGCGCCAAGTAATCAGTAGAGACAGTCCCGATTGAAAAATTGTAGTAAGTCATACCGATATGATAAATCATGCGGAGAGAATCATATATCAAATTTTACAGTAAATCATTTAATCAGACCAGTTTATTCTATCGCAATGGAACATAAAAACGTGTCAAAATTTATTCTTTCTCTTGTAAAGAATGGGTTTTCATTATTAATAGAAGCCTATCTTTATCTCGAGTGGAATCAGAATTTAATTGATTAAGATTCAGATGTCGATTATGTCAAGTAGAAAGTTCAATCAATTGGATTGTCGAGCAATCGCTTATCATTCTGTTATCCTGCGTCACATATGATTTATGCAACTGGGATACATCGTCATTGACAGTTAAAACTCACAATAGAATGAATATTCATGAGAGAAATTGTGGTAACGTCGTTAGTTCCATTAAACTGACTGACCATTGCTCGAAACAATTAAAGTATGTTAATATAGGTTCGAGATCACTATCTGGTGACGTTGTTCAATTATTGTAATTCAATATCGTATGAGGAAAGAAATAAAGGTTCTCCGCAATAAATTGCATAACATTGAATGATTTGATCGCGAATTCTTATGTAGAATTGGACTCGCAGGATATCGGTTTAAAAAACCTACTAAGAATCTCATGTAATCTTTCGGGCATCATGACGTGCATTTTCCTGTTGATACATTTTTTTATTCTTTATATTTTTTCCATATCAGTTCATGAAACCTACAATCTAATAAATAATCTCTTGCATGAATCCGAGCAAATCTGAAAATCAAATATTAAGTACATTGAACGATAAAAATGCTTGAGGCTAAGTTTCGTTTTTATGCTTTGTTTAGATCAACAACAGTGATGACATACTACCAAACGTAAGACTGGTGATGCGATGGAGCGACACGAGGGGAGAAACCGTGGAAGCCACCAAGGCAATGATCGATATGATCTGCGACGGGGTTGCAGCCTTCTTTGGACCAGAGGGCTCGTGCTACGTTGAAGCCATAGTCGCTCAATCCCGCAACATACCCATGATTAGTTATGTAAGTACCCTTAACGCTATTTAAAACGAGACGCTTACACTGCATGTCAGGCGAATCTGGATAATCTGTAGGACAATTCCCGATCAGCTGATTCTTGTGGTTCATTCAGGCCTTAACTTGTTGAGCAGCTTAACATCTTTATAAAAGTAGGGACATCCCATTTATTTTATTACTATTAAGCAGTTTGGTTGTAAGATGTTTGGGAAGGATTGTACGAAAGATGTCGAACGATGATTCGGATGCGTGTCGACAAATTGAACACCCGCAGCGTGACGATATAATTGGGGGCTGCGTTTCGGTGATTTCCTCTGACGTTAGAACACGCGAGGATCGCCCTGCCCTCTGAAAAATTAGCATCCAACATCTTTCCTTTAGCTTTAAACCTACTATTCAAATCGACCGTTTTCAAAATTTTATACAACAAATTACTATTAATTTTTAATTAAACTTTCAAGTTCAAATTTATTTTCTAATATTATTTTTCATATTCTTAGAATTACACATAAGTACTTGATACTGATAAATTATTAATAATATCAGTGGATACCACAGATTCCGTTTCAGTTAATACCAAATCATGTTCATTGCTCGAATCATTCGCGGCGTTTACTATCGTCAACGAGTTCAATGCTTGGCCAAATTTACTTAAAAAAAAAAAAAAAAAAATAGTTGCAAACGATTGCAGTGATCCGAATTAGGAGCGATAAAAGATATCATTAGGGTCCGGTTACACACATCCTGTTAGGTTTAATAGGGATTGTACGGTCGTTTTGTTCCGCGTATTCGGACGAACCTCTCTTTAAGTCACGTTGCGTCCTAAGTTAAGCCTTTGAACGGCTATCGGAGCTATCTTAGTCCGGAGTTATCGCCTGGCCGTGGATATCTTAAATCGTAGATTAACCTAGGTCCGTGTGGCTCGTAACGCAGCTCGAAACAGGATCTAGAAACGCATCGATCACCAGCCGGACCGAACTGAACGATACGAACCGGTTATACTCGATCGCAGTGGACACACAAAGCGCGCGTGCATTCGATTCGGTCGCCGTTGCTCTTCCTACATCGGAAATCACCTCCATCACGGTCTCGTTGCGCGATTTTCGATCCGTACTATTATTGAACGCTCGTTAGATTAGAACACGGATTAGAATACCGTTAAGGATGATGAATGATTATATCCTCTAAGCCAGATGTGTTGCCTAAATCAAACGTATTGAAAGTCCTTCGAAATTCCTTGCAAGATTAATATAGGTACCAAAGTACATGTGAGATTAAATTCTCAAAGATACTAGGATTCTTATTCGCAGTTTAAAAATTTCTGAAGTCGAATCCTCGAGTTTTTTAAGTTAGACGATTCGTTGTTGATATCTACAAAATTATAGAGCAATATTATTTTAAATGTTATCATATATGTGATATATACAAGTATATAATTCTTCCGAAAATGCTTATCTCCTTAAATCTTTCAAAGAAAAATTCATCTTGGTTCGTTGTGCATTTTAATAAATATGGGACTTTTCAAATAACATACAGGAGTGTATCCATTCTCACTACTCTTCAGTCTTATCGTTACTACAAACAGTTGGTTATCAAACAGAATTTAAAAACAGCCGATGAAAGCTTCGGTGTAGATAGCGGATGGGAAAAAAGTAAAGATGAATACTTGATGACACGTGAAAGCGTTCTGACGTCACAGGTGGCTTTAAAAAATTTTCAGATCGAAGGTTATTTATAGACGAAGAGGAGTAGGAAGGTTCAGAGCGTTCTCGGCCGCGTCTGGCTTGCAGCAATTTATAAAAACACGTGTCACGAATCCGCGACTATTTTTAACCTCGCTGATCGGACTACTCGTCTGACTGCACGCGTTGTTATTAGTCGTCTAGTGCCAGAGATCTGAAAACCAATCGGAGTGCGTTTCCGTGGAATTCCTTGCTACGAAAGTGGCACAGACGAATAAAAATTTGTTTCGGAACATCTGCCGAAGTAACGTGGCTCGGGCTTGCGTGTCAACTCAAGTCACGCGGAACGTCTTTAGTTTTGAAATGTATACTTGATCGTATTTATACGCGTCCGAAGTAAATCTTGATTGATATTTGATATGGATTTGTAAGAAGCAAAGTTGCATGAATTTCTGTAAATGCGTCCTCGAGGAATTGTACGGGAAGCGAGGTTCCGATGGAAAATTTAACGAATCCTTGTGATATGTCACGGGCGAGTCATAATGCGCGGACGTCGCCTCGATTAAATTTAGCCCACACAGCTCGATTACACACCATTTCGAGTGGAGTCGACAAGAAACGCGGTAGCGGCGGAAAGGGACGCCGGGGGGATCGAGAAGATCGGACGCGAAAAGGAGAACGAGTTTCCTCGATGGAAGCCGTAAGGACGCGATTCGAGGACTCTCGATTCGTATTTGAGAAAGTGGTACGCGGACGTAAAAAGACCTCCAGACTAATTTATGTTAATTGGGGACCGTAAGAAAATGGAACGTATCTCGCTGGACGAATCAACTAAACGATTAACCCTTCCATCCTTATCATAAATAAGCATCGCGTTAAATCTACACCAAAAAAAAGCGAAAATAACAAACAGCAAACATGTCTTGTAATACAGGTTGTCTCAATATTGATAATATAACTGTTGAGAAGGTGATCCTATACAGGACAATAAAGTTGAAAGCGTGGCATAAATTTTTATCATTTATGGCCTTTGTCACTCTTGAACTTTTATTCATATTCGATTATAAAATAAAATTAGATGAATAATTAATTACTGATGCACTGTAATTTCCTCAACTTCGAAATGTTAAAATGGTCACCTAGTCACATCTATTATGCATAGATTTATTACTATTTCTGAAGAGTCATTTGTACTTCAGATTAAGAGTAAAATTAGGGAAAAATATGGAAATCGCGTATTTGACTTTTCTATCCTGGTTTGTAATAGTTTACGCATTTTGATTCCTTAGATGAGATTAGTACATACTATTCTACTAATCAGATTGTTGGTAACTGAATGCTCTAAAGTGTCGTATGCAACGCTGTTTGCAATTTCGTTCGCAATGATCTTCGGTGAAGAATCAAGGGACGAGCGTATGAGAAGAACCGGCAGTGTTCTCCTTACTTTCACCTAGTTTCACTCGTTAACGCAAGGGAACCGAGCGGGACCACCTCTCACGTTCGCTTAACCGCGTTGAATTTCGTCGACACTCGCGCATTTTCCTACTGCCGGATGTTTGCCGCCGTTTGCTCGTGTTCGTCGACTTATTTTCTGCCATCAACCGCTATTTCTGGAGCCCGCGCGCGTAGAAAAAAAAAGACACGTCGCTCCCACGCGACGCTTTGCACTTCGCATAATCGCTGCTGCCTAAAAACTGCAACATGTGATGCGCCAGATCTCTCATTTACTTCTCTTACTTTTTATTACGAAAACTCATTTGCAGATGTTAATGCACTTTTCCGCTGTAATTAATAACTAAACAATTCCATGAAAAATAAAAATGGAAATCTACTTCGTTTGATGGCATTAAGTTATATAAGTCCTTAAATAAAAACAGTAGCAACGCGTTCTTAAGTTAGTAGATTTCTGTCTCTAAATATCATCCTATCTGAAAGTTTATTGCTTAAAAGATTGGACATTGTTTTTTATCAAATTTCTTGAACATTTAACATCAAATTATAACTCACGCCAATTTAAGAAGGCATTACGAGATCGGTATCTGATTCAATCTATTTTCTATAGTGAGATATTAGGTGAACAGATCGGAATTCGGTAAACGAATGGGCATTCGGATAAGATTTACAGTGCTCGCCGCGCAAGTCGTAATCGATAGAAAGCTGCGTTAATGACCGACGTAAATAACTACTACGTTTGTAACATAATTGGAATTGAACGTTACTTAGACTTGTTAATTGCAACAAGAACCTATCGATTAGAGGTACACGGCGAACCGATCAATCCATTATTCAATTTTCTCGTCGTTCGCCGGGCGAAAGCCACGACTTATCACATCGCTTCATCACATCGAGCCCGAGTCGATCTCCACATTCCCGATGGCTGCACCAGGAATTTTAAAGATCATACCCGGCATAGTTGCGTTTCGCGCCGAGTAATTCAAGAATCTCAGGCTTGAACTCGCGACGAGTGCATTCCTGCATACAAAGTAAACCTCGCGGGAAAAATGCGAATTGCTGAAAATCCTGCACGTCGATTCGATGAAACGGGCGCCCTTCCCGAAGGCCGCGCTACCCGGACCACCCGCGCCGGGAACCGTCTTAATTCATAACTCACAATCATTCTTATTCTCATTTCTTTTCGATCCTTAAGGTTGCTTCATTGAAATTCTGAAATCGAATTAATCGACAAAATTTTAATTTTACATGAATTATTTTTATTTGAATAATTGCGTCGAACAATTTGACTCTGAATTTCAAAATCATTTTTTATAATACTGTCTTAATCCATAACTTCTGATCATTCTTATTCCCATTTTCTTCTATCCTTAAGGTTGCTTCATTGAAATTCTGAAATCGAATTAATCGACAAAATCTTAATTTTACATGAATTATTTTGTTTGAATAATTGCGTCGAACAATTTGACTCTGAATTTCGAAATCATTTTTTGTAACACGACTTTTTCGCGGGGTAAACGGTTACCGTTTTAGGTGAACAGCCGTAGGTGGACGGCCGCCTATGCGGTAACGAGACGCGTGCATATGCGGGTATATCAAGAAGCCAGTGGGAACTTTCGATAAGCGCGGCTCGTGTTCGTTCTTTCTCCCTGTCTCTCTCGTTCGTTCCGTCCACGCACACGCGTACATCGCGCGGGTCACTGCATCGCGGTTGGTGCAACCACCTGTTGATTGCACCGGCCGCTGCTGCCGCCCGGCTGCGAGCCGATGACGTCTCCGCGGATTAGAAATCTCCACGCACTCGTCCACGATTTCGCGTTGTCGCCTTCTTTGGTCAAGTTGCAAATGATTGTTGAAACGAATAGATTGAAACATGTTTGGTTATAAATAGCATCGTGTTTGTTGCCTCCAGCGAGGGAACCTGTTTAGAATTATAAATCAAGTTTTCTGGCAATTATAAAACGAGAAGGATAAATAGAGTCGACGAAATGAATAAAATGTATAGCTTAACGTATATTTAACATATTTATTTTATAAATACTAATAATGATAATTGCGAAAATAAAAAGTAATCAAATAACTATAACACCAACTTTATTTAATAATCAATGTAACATTATAATTTTTTATATATTTTTTTAACGTAACATTATTATAATTAATATAACATTAAATTATTTATTAAAAGTAATAATAATATACTTGCAATTAGATTATGAATATATAGACGTATGAAGCGGGGAGCAACGAGGGACAATAAGTTGCATCGTGGAAAAAGAGATCGACTCGACCGCAGGAGGGAAGGGAATCGATCGTTGATATCGAAATAAATCAAGCCATAAACTAGACGTGCTGGAAGGCAGCGGGCGAGTTATCGCCTCGGCGTCGGTAGAATCTGTGGCGAAGATTGCCCGCAATTTCGCGTAGCAATATTCTCCGAGGGTCCGCGTAAACGGCTCCACGTCGAATTACCCTTTGAGACCTTGCGTAATTCGATTTGAGCATGCGACTGTATGAAACTCGTGGGTCTTCGTCTCGCGGCGCGACGTTTCCTTCTGGCTCGCCGCGAATTACACGCGCGCGCGTGGACGATCGAGTGGATCGTCGCGTCGAACGTTCGTGCGAAATCTCCAATTCAAATCACGGATGATAAAGTGCCGCGCGGAGCGACCGAAGCGGACAGGCTGAGTTACGGATAGAAATTCCAACGTTACCTGCCCCGGCTAGAGAAACTGTTCGCGTGCACGCGGTAATCCGGCCCGCGGACCGGCGAACGGGTTAAGGCGAAAACGGATTAAATTGTAACGACGCGGTCGTGAAAAGCCCGCCGCGGGTAACCGGAGCCCGGCCTCGCGCCGCGGGAAACAAGCAATATTATTCCATCGATGCCGCATTTGCATGAAAACTGCTGATTCCCCTGACCTTCGCGGCCTATTTATAGCCCAGCCTCTTGATGCCCCACGCACTCCATCGGGCGCTTACCTGGACCCCTCTCTCTCTCTCTCTTTCTCCCCCTCTTTCTTTCTTTTCCACTTCGGTCTGAGGTAAAATAATTTTCCCACTGATAAAAATGCAAAGTCGATAGCTACACTCCAAATTTCGTTGTTAACATTTCAGTCGATATTTAAATTTTTGCTCACACGCAGCACAACCGAACGTTTTCCTTCGTGTAATAGTTAGATTATAAAATCCACTTGCTGGGTCTATGTGTTTTCATGAATGGAATGAGAGTTTTGTCTGATTTTTTCCTTGAATACCTCTCGAATTCCATTGAAACTCGAATATATGATTAAACCTACTGAAGTCTCTTATTAAATATTATTAAATTAGTTTGTCTATTGATATGACATTTAATTCGTATATATATATAAGTAGAAATACATGTTACTGCACGTTGGAAGCGTGTCGAAGCTCTGCTGGGAGCGTGAATCGATGAGGCAATGATTCACTTTATAAAATTAAACGAAGACGCGAGTGGAATAGAAAAGTTGAAGCACGGAGAACGTGCGTGTGACGCGTGTGCCACTGGGTGCGAACGATTATGTTCTCTGCCATTTCCTCGTCTCTTCAACACCGACCCACATTATATCTCTGTTTCGAAGTGACGTTACGTGATTTCCACGATGAAGTAATCGCCGGGCTATCTTTAGCCGACTCGGCCAACGATGATCGACGATTCCTCGCGTCGTGGGGTCTCTGGGACATCGCCATTGATACCGCGGCGATGATAGCGTAATTCTCTACCGAAGATAGAACGTGCAACGGGCAAAGTGGTTCCTTTAATTTTTATCACTCGACAGCCTGACGAATTTACAAACACGAACGTCATTGAGTCCGATTAACTTGTTGCGCAAAATTAATATAGTCGTCGTCATTTATTATCCTTTTTTACCCGGATACATGCACGCGCCTCAATTAGACAGCCGCAGCTTCGTTGCGCAACGTTAATGCGGATGACATAACGTTAAGAAATTTTATCGCCAATGCTTAATCAGTCGTCGTATCGATGACCCTAAGCTGTCGGCTTACAATTCGATTTGATGTCATTGGTAATAGAAATTGGTTGATTGAACGCATGGTAGTTCTTACAAGAGGTAACAATGATTTTAAAAAAGAATTGAATTTAATATTATACACGACACAACTGAAGCTGTATTAATAATTATAATCCTTAATTAGCAAAGAAAACTATCGCGTTCTTCAGGTTAATAGTTTATATAAATATCCGTAGTCTAATAATATGATTTACTAATTTTAGCCGATACTAAAGAAGACATAGTAGTCGTTAATTATAGGAGAGGTTTACCCCTCTTAGGGTAGACGAGGTCCAATTTGCGGTGTCAAGTTCACGGTACCCTGTCGAGCTTTTAAGAAAGACTAATGGATAATTCCCTCTTGAAACTGAGCAGACTCTCTAACAAATTTAACTTATGCCAGAATATTTAGCGTAACTTCGTCCGAACTCCAACCGTTTTATGTAGTACTAGGTAAATGATTTACTGACTCTTTAATGAACTAGGATACTCACGTGACTTTTCTGACATACATTTCTACATTTTCGTGTTCTTTCTTTTGCTCTGACACCTAGGTAAAAACAGTGCAAAATATAGATTTACATCATTCCATTCTGCACGCTTGTATTTATAATCCAGGTAATTCTGATCCTTATTTTATTCCAAACGAAATTATTTGGTATAAAATTGCATAAAATTCTAAGCATAGTAATTGCGATACTTCCTCCATTTTGTAGCACTTATTTTATTTAATATCCGCATAATTTCACTGAATAACGAGTAGAACATTATAACTGTAAATGTTAAAACCAAGTCTGAACTCTCTAAAAAATAACGATCCGAGATGGAGTATCGTAATTCCTTATCTTTGGCCAAAGTAACATTGACATTCTGTTTCATTATTATCGGAATCCATCCCCTTAATTCAGTACAGGGTCTATTATTGTAAAGAAGTAATTTTCTTGTTTCATTTCCATCCCGTTTCAACTGGATGAGCATTCTGAATTCTTCAAGGGTGAGCAAAAACTCATCAACGAGTGCAGTTTTCCGATAAGTGGGTCAATCGTTGCGTAACGCGAAGAGAGTCTGGCGAGCCTAAAGTCCATCTCGAATATGCATCGCGGTGGTAGTGCAATTATAAAACCGTTTGAAACTGGCCAAGGTATTGGTCGAACGAGCCTCATTCATCATGGACATAAACGTAGTAGACGTTTTTATTCGAGTAGTGGCTCTATATTTAGCTAGTGGGAATAAAAGAGCGTGAGACTACTGGTTTTGCAGCCACGCAGATTGCTCCGTCATCGGCTCGCATTCGATCTCGAACTCGTTACCCGGCAGGAAAGAGCGAGCACTTACGCGCGAGTAACGTAACGCCAACATGATAAATTAATTAACGGCGGATGTCATGCAATCAGAGAAAAATTCAAGAACAATTAAGGTTGTACGGATCGTAAGATTTCTAGGAAATGTTTAAGAATCAAAAATATATGTTCTTACATACGTGTACAAATGTATATCTTCGCAAATTTCCTCAAATATTTCCGTAGTGGAATGTTTCCATATTAATACAAAACACAATACTAATTAGAGTTTGAGTGTCTTTTGACATATTTTATTTAAGGACTCATAAAACGTCAAATAAAATTTAGCTATACCTTATCTTCTGCATTGTGGATATAATAAATAAATAATGCATAGAGAATTTGGCACAGAAATCTTTTTTAGAATACTGACCGGACGTTAGGAGTAAAAGACTAACTTAAACGATGAGCACGTGTCAGCGGTCAGTAAAGCTATTCGCATTCTCCACCTTTTTTTCCGACGCTTGCAGCACGGTTGTCACCCATAAAAAGGTTAACGTACAGCGAATAAATCGATGACCGGATAATCGCGTCGGTCTCGCCGCGTGGACGAAGGAGTTACGCGAAGAGAGACACAAGGTAGCCTTTTCGTAAAGCATGCAAGGGGAGACGGAGCGTTAATATTTCGCCGCCGCCGCTGCAGCAGCAGCAGCAGCAGCAGCAGTTTAATGTGGGTGCCGCCTTAAGTAACGACGACGCGGCTGGTTTCAGGCTAAAATACACTCAATTAACCCTTAATTGGCCAGCACCAATTATGGGCCCGGCGTACCGACGCGTATTCATTCGGTCAACAAGAATGTATGGCCGGGCCGGCGTTGTTCTTCCCTCGTTTTACGACGACGTCGGCTGCTGACTGGCTGCCTGCCACGCAGATAAAACGAATTTCTTCCTCGCAGCTTATCCGGAGATTCGAGCACGTGATCGCCACGTCTGGTCTTCTGGTCGCGTGGAAGCTTCGTGCTCTATTTGTCTAACGGCTCTTGTAAACTCATTGTCAGACAGGCACGTGCTGGCTCGAGTTCTTTTATTAAGCAAACTTTGGAAATTATAGTAGCGGGAAGGAAAGTGCCGGCCGCAAACACGAGCTTGGTTGTACTGTTTGTACATCGTGAGCTGTCAGGGGTTCTTTGAAATACTAACAAGCCAGCTAGTTACGTACCTGTCTGTATCACGTCAGTAGATACGTAGATACGTATTAACGTTAATGTCAAGTTCTACACTTGCCGCGATAACGATATCGGACTAGAGCTTCCTAGATAGTTTCTATAACTACGCGAGCATTCGTATCGCCGTTCTCTCAAGTGATCCGTGCCGTTTACCCGTTTCCATTTCGCGACAAAACACGTCTCTGTCCCGCCACTTCATCCCCGAAAGAATCGTTTAACTATTTTGAGACAGGCCTCGTTATTTAAGCAGCAGACTCTACTGTGTAAAATGTAGAATAAAAATTGATGCTTTTCATCTAAATTAGTGACGCACTTAATAAATGTAATATATTCATAATCAATCAATTATTTGTAATTGCTTATTAAAATATAAAACAAATTTCGTTTATCCGTTCGAACATTTAAACCGTCAAACACATTTCACACGATGTTTTAACACATTCGTATCGAGAAACAAGAATTCCTGCTTTCAGAAAATAAATGTCGTTGTCGGAAAACGAGAATTCTCGTTTTGTGACACGTGTGCGTTTTCCTGATAAATTCTTAAACAACGGTAGTAAACATCAAAGTAACATCGTAGTGGACAATTTGTCAGCTTAATTTGCACCTTGTCGTGCGTTGAAAACGAAATTTCATGAATTATCAGTGAAACTATGTCAGGAAAGTGACGATGATGGTAATGATAGTGATAGGGAAAGAACATTCTTACACTTTAGTGACGACGATTCAAATAAAAGACGATTCTACAAAATTATTAAAAATTCAACCTGTTCCAGGCCACTTCATTCCACAATTTCAAATATTTTATTCGCCAGAGTGCGAATAGTTTAATTACATTTAGATTATTTGTTAGAAATATCAAAATTCTTCAAATTTACTCATCGAAACTTTTAGATCGTGCGATTTAATTATACAGTTTGCAATACCCCCGTGAGATTAACGAACAAGCGTTGACACCCCCGCCCCTTCCACAGCACGCGAACTGCGTGCGATTTAACGAGCCGTGACGGCTCCGTCGCAATCGCCTTAATTCGTCGTCAGGCCTAAGCCCTATCGTCGCGTTTAAGCCTAATGTTTCGCGATACTAAATATAATCACCGCGCCGGCGGCTTCGATGTAATTTACGCGAACGGCTGGGTACATTTACGCTAACTGGAAATTGTTTAGGTGACAGACATCTTATGGTATTTTGTGTATTTTGTTTCAACATCGCGTCGCCTTGACGTCGATCAATGAATTCAATGGGGAAGAAGAACGTAATTTATCGTATCGCGAACTATTTTTAAGTCACGTGTGTCGCGTTTACGCGATCGCGTTGGCATTTAAGCGAGTGTATTCCTGCGCCTTTTTACACGTGTCACGCGAAATCCAAGAACCAGCTTTAATTAATGAAGGAATCATTTTTTCCTCTCTCGCTGGACGAAGCTTTCCGTCAGGCGTTACTCTACAGCACTCTAACTATAAAAGCGTTTGAGCGAAATTTTTCCTCGTGCAGACAACGAGAGGGTTATGAAATTCATAGAACGGATCCGTATCAGTTGTCTCCCAATATTTGCCGTTAATCGCGACGCGAGGACAACGTAAATCACGTAGTATTACGACGGTGCGAACGATATTACAGCAACCGTATTACAACGAGTATCCGTTATCAGTCGAGCCCGTTATATGTCCAAGTGTCTGTGTTTATCAGACCGACTATATTTAGACTAAAGTATTGCTTTGTCGAGAAACGCGGATCGAATCGAGGAAGCGGGGGAATTGCTCTTTCCTCATTCTAGGGAAAAACCATTAAATTCAATTCCCCCGAATGTTAAATAGAATGTTTCCCCCCGAAAGGTACGGCGTAAATAAATCCTTGGGATCGCATTCCACGGCGGAGATATGAAACCGTTTGAACGAATTCCTGCGGGAAAGTTCATCGGTTCGAACACGCGTCATGCAATATTAACCAGCCATTACCATAAAACGAGCATTAACTCCGAGCCAGCCTCGCTGGCGAACGTTCGTTCGTTACTCCGATTGGATACTTGTGATTTCGGCTTCATCCGAGGACAAGCCGCGCGCGTCAAAGGGTTTTAGTATCCTGGATTTTCGAACAGACCGTTCGTCAGGTAGTTCGGCCGAGATGTCCCGGGTTACGAGAAGGAGACCGCGTAGAACCCGGTGTCATTCGAGTATAACCAAGGATACGCCGCCATACACCGTGGCACTCCACTAACTGCCTATGTTTATCGCCAGGCTATATTTAGCCTGGGCTATTGCTTTGCCAAGCGACAGACTGAACGAACCAGCTACGTAGAAACGAGCAGCAACGGCCACCAACACCGGAGTTTCAACCAGCAACCTATCCCGAAGGTGTCCCGTGTCCCGTCCCACATACGGTTCCATATCCGCTTCCTAACCCCTTTACTGCACACGTTTATCCCCCATCAGTCCTCGGAACCGGCTTCACCATAGAGCGCACACGGTCTATCGCTATATTGTGCCAGATAAACTTTCCCCGCGTCTCGCTTGCACCCGAATGCTTTCTCGTTTTACTCGGCAACCGATTTGGAGCTAGTAAAAGAAAACGAACGACGATTCCTGGAACGTAGCCTCTCCGTTAGCGCAATGCGATAAGATCGTGTACAGCTACCCGAAACGATTCTCGACCCCGATGCACGCGTGCAAAAATCACATTTTCATCGTGCACCGGCTACTTTCTTTATAGTAACTGGACAGAATATATTCAAGAATTTATGATTTTGATACTTCTCGGTTTTCGTCGTGTTTTATACAAATTCTGTACAATGGCACCTGAATTATTAACATTTTTCTTCGTGTCGATGAAGATGATATTCTCGACAAAATATGAAATTAAATATTGTAACACGTTAATCGTGTATTTGGCTACGTAAGTCAGGTTCAAACTTTGTGCTAATGTTAATATTTAGTAGACGAGAAATATTCAGAAATTTTTTACTCTACAGGTATCCTATTTAATCAATTTGATGAGATGTCGCACACGTGCGTGGTAAACGGGGTTGGGAATTGTTTTATTAAATTTGAATTTAATTCTATGAATCAGTATTACGAAAGATGCAATTTCACATAAGAATGAACCGTCTAGTTACGCGTGATACCCCGAGCGAGAAGACGAGGAAAATATTGTTAGTATCTATTGAGGCGGCGTTTAAACAAGCGAAGAAATTTTCCACTGTGGAACCGAGAAGGTGTCCAATAATCGTAAACACCGCGTGTACGACCCTGACCGAACGAGGCGAGACACTGAATGTTGTCCACGTGCTCCTCCGCGAGAGACGATCCCGCTAAATCCCAGGGCAGGTACGTTCGAATTTTTCGTCCGCGTTTCATTTCCATCGGATCGTTTCGCCGATCAAGGATTAAGGATAGAAACGTCTTAGGTCGACTCGCGCGCGCGCGCGCGAGCTCGCAACTATCGCTATTTGTCTGCTGGTACTATAAATAGACGCTGTTGATTTATGAATAAATGAAAGCACCGCCCTGTTTCTGTGTGCGCGCCTTCCCCGCTCTACCCTTCGACGCATGCGCGCGTGCGTAAAGAGTTTGCGTATCCCCGCCGTCGCGGCCTGTTGTATACGCGTTCCTCGTGGAACAGGCCGTCGCGCAATGATTCTCCGGTTTAGAGAATTTATTTTTAGACCTGGGTACCGTTCGTTGGACACAATTTGAACACCTTTCCCGGACGATAAATCGCATATGCGCGCGTTTCGCGCATGACTTCCCGTATTTATTTGGAAATCTATCGGATAGCCTCGTTCCATGCATCCTTTGCTCACTTTTCATCCGATCACGGTGATTTTTCACGGTGATTCGTGATTTCTGAGTATCTCAAGATGATCTGCTACCGTCTCACATGAGCCGTTCTCCTTTAACGCAGTAATTGATAAATAAGTGAGTAATTGCCACTCAATTTTAATTATGTAACTACAACGTAATTCGTTTTGTATATACATTAATTATCACAACTCTGTTTCAGGTTATTTTAGCAGACGTAAACATTGCTAATACAGCAAATCGATTTACTGTAAAAAATGCTGTTTACATTGATCGCGATTTCATGATCATTATGGAAAATCGTCATTAGTGACTCTAAAGATCATTTATAGTATGTACGAACTAGAAGTCCGCCAGTTGTAAATGGCTGCGACCGGGATAGCGCCCTTGGTCCCTGTTGGCCTGTTATAAAAACGCTGGTTACAACATTCCGCTTCTCATTCCTCAAATTAGAATGTATAATCGCGCACGGCGAGTTAGTAAATACGTTCTATTATGTTTATATCTGAGAGCGAGCAGCCGTACGCGCGTGGCTAAATATAAATAACTCCGATCTAAATATCGCGCGACACCTCTGATCTCTGGTTGAATAAAATTCGATCTCGTACGGCCTGCTTCAATGGAACGCGGACCGACGACACGCCCGCACACGCATGTTGTGCCTTGTGCATATTTCGTAAATCGATAAGCGAGCCCGGCTATACGTAGCGAATATAAAACCGATGTTTGCAGAAGAAACAAACTTGTCCCTGCAACAATAGCGAGTCGTGCGAATTTACGAGGACACCTCGCACGGATCGCAAGCCTAATATTTATTAACAAGAAATATTAGCAACGAATCAAAACAATTCCGACTTCATATTTCGCAATCCGTTTCATAACGAGCCAACACTCGGAGCTCTGAGTCATTTAAATACCTCGCGATTTTTTAAACTTGCTCACGCCTCAGGAGCAGATAAATCAAAAATCTTATAAAAAGACAAGGGAGACAATTTGTATTGGGATTTATTTATGTATATTGAAATCGTTGAACAGATCGAGATTCTTTTTAGACTTACTGATAGACCTTGGATTTTTATGTGAATTAAATGGTGTACATTTTACGTGTACCTGTAAGGAGTTAATAATATGGCAAAACAATTTTCGTTCCCATTTTTCTTCCTATAGGAGAATTTAAATGCAGTCACTTGAACTTTGCATGCTTGATTTATGTCGGTGTTAAGATTAGCTGCGAACGGATACACGGCGCTAAGGCCGACGGACATACACATAGGCAAACGTACAAATGCCGTTTAAAAGCAATGGGTACATGATACGACGCACAATATTTGAAACAATGAACTTGTATAGAAAATTGTTTACAGAGGAGGGAAGTAAGATTAATAATATTACTCGACGCACTTTTAAGTCACAGGGAACTTTCGAATTTATGGTTTTAGCATTGACTGATAGGTTTAGCTGTTCGTCAAAACCACTTATTTACCTTGACAAATTTTCGTAATCTTTCATCGATCTCCCAAATATGTGTTACAAAAAAAGCTTACAAATCCTTCACTATTTTCTTGATAATTCCGTAATTTTCTCTTAATTTTTCTTCTAAATCCTGATAAATTAATCTCTTGAACGCCTAAGTAGATAATAATTCGTCAAACCCGATATTAAAAAAGTTATTCAACCTTGAAATATGCGCGAATATTTATGAACTCCGCTACGGATACATCGGAACTAGTATAATGAAACTTGCCGCTTTCATCTTTAGTCCCATTAATTACGGTTGTCCATAATTATGAGTGTAACGATTGCGCAACGAAACGGCGCGATTACACTCCCCCCACCCCCCTCCCTTCCCCCTCTGGCCGTCTCGTTCACCTGGTTCCCGTTAATTATTCAGTCGGCGTTTAATTGGCGGAAGAACTCCGCGAATGGTGTCGCGCGAAAGCTCCGAGCAAAACTCGAACTGGATCGTGTTAGACGAAGATATGAAGTGTCCTGCTCCGCTTAACGAGCACCATTATCGGGCCGGCTGATCTTCGGCCGGTTCAGCCATCGTCAACGATCGCGGTGGAATCCAGAATAGCCGTGTATTAACGGCATAATTTAGGAAGTTATGTGGACGTTACATGGGACAGACGTCTCGCGCCACGCATACAGAGCCAACCTGAACGAGACGAGGAGCTTAATTGGCGTCGAGGCTTCAATTTCAATTATCTAATGGCGACGGCTTGCTTTCTAATTTCCTGGAAAGAATTCGCTTGCTCTCCTCCCAGCCGGCGCGTCGTTTCCACGTTTTCACCTGTTCTCGAGGAGGAAAATGGTTACCCTTCATCGAGCGAGGAATAAATCTGAGGATTAACAAACCGGCGGATCGATATTCAAGATAAGGTGATACGTTCCAACGGCGGGGCGAGGGACGAATTTATCTGCGACACGTTCGGTGTCGTTCGGCAAGATGTTGGGCACGTAAACGGTCCCCTCGAAAACACTAATAGCCACCATTAACGAGCCAGAACGTGATCCGTTCACACGCTCGCGAATTCCCGAGAACCGATCTTTCTGTCCTGTAACCCGCAGTGGTAGCATCGCACATGGGGTGAAATGGTATTTCTGGCACAAAGCTAACCGTTGTTCCTTCGCACCTAACCGATTTATTAATTCCACCGTTATCGCAAATCCACGTCGGTTGGACCGAAGATATATGTCGCACAATAAAATTGAAAAACTGCACGTATTGCTTACCTACTAAAGTACATTTTCCAATTTCTACTAAAAATTTCGCTATCAACTGAACTAAGAAAAATATGAAATATCTTTTTAAATCCTTTTATTAAATTAAAATATATTGATATTTATAAGCAATTAACATGTGGTACTTCGCTTAGTTTTTAGAAGTCAATCTTATAGCATATGTTACGTGTATATTACGTGACACGCATAACACTGTCGAAGAACATTGATGACTCCTTTTACTTAAATTTGTTATCTGAAAATTATAAAAAAAAAATACGTCAGTAAGTAAGAATTGGGGCGCGAGTACGAACTGGGACGTTTATCTTATCTAATCGCAAACTATATAGAAAAAGTGATCGAGGAATTCGTGGTTGTGATTTGTCAAATCACCTGTAACTTTGCATTGTAGTAACGTTTTCAAAGTGCAGACTTATCTTCTGTCTATCTATTGACAGTCTCGCTTCGCAATAGATAGCAGTTTCGAGCAAATAATTTTGTGACGAGGGAAAAAGCAAGATCTGTCCCAGTTTGTTCGTCGTCGAGGCAAATAAAAAGAATTTCTTATCCGTTCCGGCCATATTTATCTCGATACCCAAGGCAGCGATTTAACCAATGATTCATCCGATTCGCTTCTGGAGCAGTCCTTGGATGATCCCCCGGTCTAAACGCGAAATTAATATTCCAATGCGATCTTTTAACTTCCCCTCGAGCCTTCAGGTGTGACTTCCGTCTCGCGCAAACAGGAAGACCCAGGGACAACAGCTCGCCGGTGTTAGTTATTTTAAGATCAAAGGTAATCGAAGCGTAAGCTGATTTGTGACATCAAAACTGGATTTGCTTATGATCTTTAGTCGATGAATGCGTCGCGTTCCACGCTTAACGGCATACATTTTTAGGTACTTATGAACGCGTACGTTTCGCGCTGCGAAAAGGTGGAATATCCGCGGTTCATGTTTTATGGATGCGCCGAGCAATTATAAAACAGTAAAGTATAAATTTACAAATGCGTTCTGCAGAATTCGTGATGAGATTCAGACCTCCCTCGCTTCGCTTGCACCTAAAGACTATTGTCGCAAGCAGCAGGCTTTTGTGCAGAATAAAGTGTCTGGAACGCAGAATTTAGAAATACATACATAATTACAGACTTGAAAAATAGATCAGAGAAGAAGTGTAAATTTCCCACGAAAAACTATCTGTTAAATTATTAGCATTTCAAATGCATAAAAATTCGCAGTAACAGCATATCACTGTATTAGAATCGATAGTAGAGTAGTTATTCTCTATACTAGAATTTATTATTAGAAGCTACAGGATTAGAGAGTTTATTAAATATTTCGTTAACGACTTGCAGCTCTTCCGCCAGCTCGAAGTTAATTCCAGCATTTTCTCCTCTAATTGATCGTGTAATCGATCGAGAGAGAAAGACCGAATGATAAAAGTAACGAAGTGGAACAACGGAGGCGTGGGCAGGAATTCCTCGGTGGCGATTTTCAAGTGATCGCGAACCGTTGCACAACACCGAGCTAACCCGTTCGCGATCGGATAGAGAAAAGGCTCTCCTGCGGTTGCAGTCCGCGGAGAGCATTCGAGCTCTCTCAAGCTCCCTCAAGGTGGTCTCGTCTAAATATAGCCGCGTGGAGCCCAGAATAACAGCACGTCGCGAGCCGACAATGACCAAAGCCCGACTCGTTCACCAACCCACCGGGATAACCTGACCAGGTTGTTCCCTTAGTTTTGTCTACCGGAGCCTACCTACCCGTCGATCTCGTTTCCACCGGATCCCAAAGAGAACCTACGTATATCCTCGCGTTTAAGGTTGCACGAGTCCTTAAATAAAAACTAAATGAATAAACAATGAAATTTCAACAGTTATTAGATATTGCGTTAATAAAAAATAGGAAAAGATGTTAACCAGTTCGCCGGTTTATTAAAAAAGTTATTATCATTCTATATCATCTAATCGTATCAACATCATTAAGTCATATTAATATTACATGTTGTGATTAATATTTAACCTGGCGGCAAACCAAAATAATGCTAACATTAAGATCTAAAAAAATATAGTGGAAAAACTGCCGGTAGATTTAACGTTATACTCTTGAGAGAGATTTTATAACTCAGCTCGTACAACCTTAAGACAATACACTCTTCTATGATTCGTGCTGGCGTGATCGCTTTTTGTTTGGCCCCTGTTGCCTGGTTGAAGGAATAGAGGACTAGTCCTTTCTTCTAAGCCGAACCAGTTTCGTCCTACCAGATCGTCGATCACCGGCCGGGTTCTATGCAAATCTGGGGGACTCGATTGCGTAGTTGTTCGCTTTCATCCGTAACTCTTCGGGTCTTCTTAACAAGGATTACGTGGTACGTAACTTGTTAACAAACCTCCCGCAGAACTCGAGAATTCTATCATATTTAATTAAACAATTGAAATTGTAAGAAAGTCCGATGCACTGTGTACCATTAGACAATTGCTAGAGGACAATTGATCGTCAATTTGATGGATCATGCATTGAACGAGCATCCGTTCATTCCTTCAAGGTCGAGAAGTTAAGCGAGCTTCCTTTTTAATCAGGCACGGAGGCTCTCTAGCCCGATGGACAATCATAATTTTGTCATTCCGATGCGGCTCAAGCAACTTCCTCCCGTCGGATCAATTTCATTTTTTTCTCTACGCGACGATTACGACAACTGTCGCTATCACGCGGCGCGTGGTCAGCTTCCTTTCGATTTACGAGCATCCGCCCGTTTCGTGTTTACCTCGAGTTACCATTTGGTGACTCAAACCGAAAATAAACATCGGCCGCGAGTTCTCATGATTGATGGTCGAAATGGAAATAAGAGGGAAGAGAGAGAGAGAGAGAGATCTAGCCAAGTGAAATAAATCATGTCGTAATAGATATTAATTTCTTGTGTAATTATGTACATAATAAATTGCTGATTTCCTGGAATCGCGAGAGTAAGAAATTTCTTAAATTCAATGAAAATTGATTGCACTTTTTACAGATATATTAATTGTGCGTTAGAAAAGAGGAGCGTTGATAAATCGGAGAAAGCTTCTCTCTTAGCACTTTCTTGTTTACGAGCCACGAGCGTGTAATACATGAAGCAACGTTCGAACCACAAATCCGAACGAACAGCGTTGCGTTTTAACGAGGAAAAAGTGATGATCGTAGATTCATTGCGATGGCCTCTGATAGAAATTCAACTGGAGAGGCAAGCGAAAAAAAAAGGAATGGGG
>SHCU01000001.1:1388170-1404381 GCA_004307685.1 Ceratina australensis
GGGGGGGGGGGAGACAACGGAAAGTGGATCGCGGTGGTCTCCGCGATTGTATGACTGACCCCCAGTTGTCACGTTTAATTTATATGTTAATGAGCGCTTGTCACATTTGAACGTTACGCAGCAACCGCCCCGATACCGTGCAGCACGCTCCTCTTCGCGAGCCGAGAGTGGCACCGCGTATAAAAGAGAGTTGCCCCGTTCATTCCACTCTCCTGCCCTCCTTCGCTCTGCCATGCCGCCTGCCACAGGTTTATATTTAACCGCGCGCCACACACCATGGCGCAGCCCACTTTGCCTTCTACTGTCTTTCGATCTCCACTCCACCTACTCTACTCCTTCTTTCCTTTCGTCCCATTCCGTGCTTTTCGACCTCTACTACCAACAGCTCTTCTTTACCTCCGCTTCTTCGTCTACTGACGCTTTGATAACTTCACTGATCGCGAGATTCATCTGATTAGATAGATTTCGAGTACTGAAAGCAAAGAGATTGCTGATACGTATCATCAATGCCTGTAATACAAAGTGATACAAATAATTACATGTAAATAACTTAGAGATAAGAATCAGACTGAGAGTACGAATGAAAGATTTGATAAAAATATTTTATTATGATCATTTTTAATAATAAACAAATTCCGAGAGACAAAATTACAGATTAGAAGTCTCATCTCATTCGTTAACAGCAGCAGCTAGTTGTAATGACTTTTCGGAAACCTTACACCTGTCCTGTTAAGATACCTGCATGACGTTGCTATCAGTTTGCAAAGTAGCTGGGCTAGGACTTAGTTCGCGTTTTCTTTAAACATTACATTATAATGCGAGCCACAACGTGTTTAAAAAGTTACTTACATCATTAGGATTTTTACACCAGTATATGCAAGAATGGACACTATGTTTCCTCAGAGATTCTTTCTTAAAGACGTACCGATTTTTATGATTGGTCTGACGATACGCATAAAGCTATACTTCAATTATTATGTAATAACGTAATAACATGTTTTATTTTAGAGATATACAATAAACGCTATAACACTCGAGAGTAAGGAAGTTATAGTCCAAATTTTGATCCAAATACTTCGTTCGTTTTCTTTATATTTTTGCATACATTCAAACAACGCTTTCTCTTTATATAATAGTAAGATGTATGTATGTAAGACAGAATAGGGAAATACTGGTGGCACGTGTTAAACGCAATCGGGAAACCGTGTATGTATTGCAGAAATGCTCGGACTACAAGGCGTCGAAGGTGAACACGTTCGCTAGGACCGAGCCACCGGACACACAGGTGACGAAGTCGGTGATCGCGTTGCTGCTTCATTATGGCTGGAATAAATTCAGTATCATCACGGAGAGCGCGTGGTCGACGGTGGCCAGGTCGCTCGAGGAACAGGCGAAAAAGAACAATCTGACCGTAAACCACTACAGGACCGTCGAGGATCGTCATACGTGCTGCGAGGAAAAGATGGCCTGCTGTCAACCCAACCCGTGGTTCCAGCTTATACAGGAGACGAAAAATATGACTAGAAGTCAGTTTCCTTTTACCTATCAACTGAAAATATTGTAACCTCGTGGGAACACGTCATCGACGACGCGACACGGGCAGAAACGATCCTTTCGGATCTGTTTATTACTTTTCGGAAGCCCTCGTTTCCATTTCTGTTTGTCTTTGAACGTCGTTTATGGATACGACCCGTAACGCACGAGAGTCGTATTTTCTTGGATGGAAATAGAGACAGCACTCGGCGGGACGGTTCCGTCGCAATTTTACCGTCTCAGATACAATATACCGGTACTCTATATTAATCTTTAGCACCATCAGAGCCAAAGCAGTCTATGATTTACGAGAGTAAAGATAAACTTATCTTCCTGCGCGTTAATTGAATCAATAACAGTGTTCCAATATTAACTTCAATTCTTGGTCACGGCACCTACAATTTCCGGACGAAATTCACGCGTTACTGTTTAATAAACTCGCTTTGTGAGAATTGGCACACGTTTCCCGACCATTTATATTACCATTCCCATTACCATTCCCGACCATTTAAAATAACTATACGAGCAAATGTTCCTCCGTTGAGAGATTGCCCTGTGAAAATCGTTTCCGTTCTGAAAATCGGTCGCCGACGGTGCGTTCCCAGCGATGAACGTTGCTTCCTAATATAAGTTTCTGGTGCAGTTTACATATTCGTGGGGACGGCGATGTCGTTGATCGACATGATGAATCAGATGCAGAACCAACGACTGCTGGACAACGGGGAGTACATGGTGATCCACGTGGACATGATGATGTACTCGCCACGCGAGGCGCAAAAGTACTTATGGAGTGAGTATTATGAACCTACGAACCTTTTAATCACGGAAGTCTTGTTATTTAACCCTAGATAATTAAATATTCATCTAATAGACTACAGACCCTTGTCAGTTTTGCGAATTCGCTGTTGCCGTTGAGCTCCTACCATCTCCAAGAGCATACTATTATAAGCATCTGCCAAGAGTGCAAACAATAATTATCATAAAGTTTTCTTAGCGACCTTACCTAAAACCCAATATTTTTCTTAAGTTACACTTATTTCTTTGAATTAAAATGAGAGATATAAATGTTTACTTGTTTTTAATTCGTGGTCTAATGATCAGTTACAAAGTAACACTGATTTAAGTTTAATTATCTAAGGTTAATTGATAAAGCGAGAGAGAAAGGAGAGAAATCATACGATTTTTAAAAATAGCATTTACTTTATTGTCACAATTGTCAGGCAATTGTTATTATTCTATTATGGGCTCCGTCACGTAGGGAACGAGACTTGCGAAATGAAGCTATTGAGCATTCAAACGATCTGTGAAATTCGATTGACCCGATTCCACAGTTTCCTTAACGCAGTTGTTGTTCCTTGGCGAAACATTACCTCATCATTTCCGTATCTAATCCGAGATTAGTCGAACGTCATGGGTCAGGCATGGCTCGTTCGTGACCCGGTTTCTGGCACGTGAGTCGATTTTAATGGTCGTTCCCGTGGTTCATTGCCCCGCTCTCTCGAATCAGATATTTACGTTTTCCTACTACACGAAAGGTTACGCTTACCGCTCTGCTCTTTTCTGACCCCGCACCGCGCGCACGTATTGCAGAACCGGAACACTTCGACGACCTGCAGAACTGTCTCGAGCCTAAGGACTTCCTGAAGAAGGCGCGATCTCTAATGGTAGTAGTGTCGACGCCACCCACGCAGAATTACGAGGAGTTCACTAAGAAAGTCAGGGAGTACAGCAGCAAGGAACCGTTCAACTTTGTCATCCCCGAATTACTCAGGAAATACGAGAAGGTATATCATCCTCGAACACATCGATTTAATTCTCTGTTGATCTTAAGATTAGCTGCTTGACGAATTGGACCATTTCAGTATGTGTCAATCCACGCCGCGTATCTCTACGATTCCGTGAAATTGTACGCGATAGCTCTGGATCAACTTATTAGGGATCAACCTGATCACACGCTCGAGGAAATTGCCAGTAATGGTACTCAAATCATCGAGACGATTATCAGGAATCACACGTATCAGAGTAAGTATAGGTACTTGTAATCTCCGGTTTGAAGTGGTTTTCGATTATCGATAAAATCAAATCAGATTACAACGCTTTCGATTTCGTTTCGGTATTAAAAGACGTTTGGAGTAGCTAGAGTACGGATATAATCCCAAGCAATTCTCGTGTACAAAAATGTAGAGATGATCTGTGACAGGTGTAAGTGGTGCGACGATAAAGTTCGATAAGTACGGCGATTCTGAGGGTAACTTCTCGGTGCTGGCCCTGAAGAAGGATCCCTTCCGTTTCAACAACTTCTCCTGCGACTACCAGATGAAGCCTGTGGGCCAATTTCAACCGGGTGAAACTCTAGTGAGTGAGTTGTTTACAGCATTCTCGTGCAACTAATTTACAATCGTGTCGCGATCGGATCGATACAGTTAAACAGGAACCGCGTAGACCTCGCGCAAACCAAATACATAGTATCAACGAACGGATCTTGAACGCAGGTATACAGGCCGTCGGAGGCGATGGACTGGCCGGGTAAGAATAAACCGGAAGCGGAACCGGGCTGCGGTTTCCACAACGAGCACTGTCCCAAAGACGACACGCATCTACGGAGCATTG
This sequence comes from Ceratina australensis, assembly GCA_004307685.1. Classification (NCBI taxonomy): domain Eukaryota; kingdom Metazoa; phylum Arthropoda; class Insecta; order Hymenoptera; family Apidae; genus Ceratina; species Ceratina australensis. The sequence continues at coordinate 1,392,314 of SHCU01000001.1, forward strand.
TGGCGGCCGGCGTCCTGGCCGTTTTGTTATTCTGTGCAGCGGTGATCACTATGAGTATATACCGACGGTGGAAGATAGAGCAGGAGATCGAGGGGCTGCTGTGGAAAATCGATCCGAGCGAGATTCACGGTTACCCTCATCTTGACAACTTGATGTCCTCCCCTAGTAAGGTAAGCAACGCAACTTGTTGCTTCCCCGTTGCGTGATACATATATTGACACTTTAATAAGTTGCAGTGAACAAGCTTCAGAAACTTTAAGCGTTTGTTTCCGATGTATATAGACTATTTTCATAACGTGTTGCAGTTAAGTTTAGTTAGCGCAATGTCCTACGAGTCGAGATGCGGGAACCAGGTGTTCGCGCAAACCGGGCATTACCACGGCGTGGTGGTGAGGATTAAAGAGCTGAAGTTCTCGAAGAAGAAGGACATATCGAGGGACGTGATGAAGGAAATGCGTATCCTTCGCGAAATCAGGCACGGGAACCTGAACTCTTTCATCGGTGCGTGCGTCGAGCCAATGAGGATATTGTTAATTACGGACTATTGCGCCAAAGGAAGTCTTTATGTACGTCACCTTAATGCACACGGATGACCGTGTAATCTGGCCTATGAGCCGCGGCGTGTTTTCAACGCGAATGATCCCATTGCGTACGTGTTTCAGGATATCATCGAGAACGAAGATATCAAGTTAGATGATATGTTCATCGCATCATTAGTTCACGATCTCATTAAGGTAAACTCGTGATTGGGAACCGGAGATTGCTGATTGTGAAAATATTTGTTTGCACGGCTCTACTTTTTTGCAGGGTATGCTATACATTCATGAGTCATCCGTGCTAGTCTGTCATGGTAATCTGAAGTCTTCCAATTGCGTGGTGACCTCGCGATGGGTGCTTCAAGTCTCTGATTTCGGTCTGCACGATATGCGCCACTGTGCTGAGTCCGACAGCATCGGTGAACATCAGTATTATCGAAGTACGGAGTTTACTTTTATAGCTGTCGTCTATCCATTTAATGTCAACGATTGTACGAATGTTGTTTGTTCGTGAAATTTTCTACAGACTTATTCTGGAAGGCACCTGAGCTATTGAGGAATCCCAATGCTCCGATCAGAGGGACTCAGGAAGGCGACATTTACTCGTTCGCGATTATACTGTTCGAGATGATCGGACGCAAGGGACCGTACGGCGGCGTGAATCTAGAACCCAAAGGTAAATATCCTCACATAGAGTAAGCGAGTCTTTTAGCGTTAAACGATTGTCATTCGTTAATCGGCATTTGCCAAAAGGTATAGCTGCAGACAAATATAAATATTGAACGTTAACAAATTGACAGAAATCATAGACCGAGTGAAAAGGTTCCCAGAAGATGGTGAACCACCGTTTAGACCTAACATAGACATACTGTCCGAGTCCGAAGCGGACTGCGCTGAGTATATAGTTAGTACGATTACCGATTGTTGGGCGGAAAGTCCTGAGGACAGGCCCGACTTTAAAATGATACGGACCCGACTAAAGAAAATGAAAGCGGGAAGACATCGGAACATTATGGACCAGATGATGGACATGATGGAAAAGTATGCGAACAACCTCGAAGATCTAGTCAGTGAACGCACACGCCTTCTTTTCGAGGAGAAGCAGAAAACCGAGGATCTGCTTCATAGGATGTTGCCCGAGTATGTTCAACTTCCTTTTAAAAAAAACAATGGCAATTCTTCGCTTTTCAAAAAATAATGGCTTGGTTACGCTTCACTGTTTTTTTTTTTTCCAGACCCGTAGCTAATTGTTTGACAAATGGAATCGGTGTAGAACCGGAGGCATTTGACTTGGTCACCATATACTTCAGCGACATCGTCGGCTTTACTGCAATGTCGGCAGAAAGTACACCTTTCCAGGTAGATTTCCTCTTTAATTATTACAAAATTTCATACGCTTCGGATCACTGTCATTACTCTATTATTTCAGGTCGTGAACTTCCTAAACGACTTGTACACTTTGTTCGATCGGATAATCAAAGGATACGATGTATATAAAGTAGAAACGATTGGCGACGCTTACATGGTGGTGAGTAAATTTTCTGTAATTCTTTTGCGCCTCATTCTACGTAACGTTACTAATTTATTTTTTCGTTTAGGTTTCTGGTTTACCAATAAAAAATGGGAACAGACACGCCGGAGAAATAGCGTCGATGTCGCTGGAACTACTTAATGCCGTAACACACCATACCATAGCTCACAGGCCTCAAGACACTCTTAAATTGCGCATTGGAATACATACAGGTATCGTGCGTTGAATGAAAATTGTATCGAATAAACAGAATGAACGATATCAATATTACTTTATAAACGTTGCAGGCCCTGTAGTAGCAGGTGTCGTTGGCCTAACAATGCCTAGGTATTGCTTATTCGGGGACACTGTAAACACGGCATCACGGATGGAATCGAACGGAGAACCATTGCGCATTCACATAAGCGAGCAATGCAAGAACGCCTTGGACAAGATCGGTGGTTACATTATCGAGGAACGTGGTTTGGTTCACATGAAAGGGAAAGGAGAAGTAAAAACTTATTGGCTTACGGGAGCTACCGAGAAAGCCATTCAGAAACGAGAGGTACGCGCATCAAATTACTTGGCAAAGTATGTGATCCTTTATCACAATTTTTAACATCTCTTTGTGTTATCAGGTTGACGTCGGCGATCTTCCACCACTGTTTTGCAGACCAAGAAGGAGCCCGAAATTGAACTCGGATTCGCGGCAGGCCTCGTTGTTAGGCGGTTTAGGAGGCAGCCGCAGACAATCGTGCGTTCCACGGCCAACGCCGGATGACTCGTCATCCCAACACGGAGGATCCAGCCCTGTGCCTAAGTTAAATGCCCGAAGAGTGGAACGATCTCCTTTATATTTAACCGACAGCGTATCGAAGACGACTTTAGATAACGTCGCGCTACAGGAAGAGGTTGAGAAGCGGGCGGCGAACATTAAAATGGCACTCGACGATTTGTTCATCGATACCAGGCCGAAATTTAGGAAAAATGCCAGAGTTCTATCAACGATCGCGTCATCATCTTCCACCAGCGATTATCCGTTTCAAGCAATAATAAGGGAGTCCCGTTCGTTGGACCCGTTCCCTTTGGAACTTTATAGCAAAAGGTTTGAGTCGCCGAATTTCTCCTGGAAAGAGCCGAAGAAGAGTTTCCGGTCGTTAGAAAACTGTGACAAGTGCACGCGGACTAACTCGAAGACGAATATTTCCGATAAAGTGTTAAATAATAATTATCCGAATGGCAATGTGATAATAGTGCCTCACACGGTGGAAGAGTCGCCTAATGAAGCAGAGACACCGTTGTTAGGAGACGAGACTGAGTGTATGGGAGAAGTAGTGCCTGTTAAACGTTGGCGCTCGCTGGATCAAGTGGTATCTGTTCCTAGCACGGACAGTGTGCCGGACAAGAAGTCTTCCGCGAGGAATTCGATCAGAAGCTGGCTGATGAATCTGTTCAGCGGCAATGGATTACGCAACAGCGACGTTTCTTTAAGGAGGGGTGTAATAGCTGGCTACGATATACAATCGGAACGCGAAAGTATAGTTTGATCCAGAAGTTACACTCCTTTTTGAAGAAAAAACGAAGGAGATTTTTTTACGAAACGTACGAGTGCACAAAGACGTTGTTTACATTACGAAGTCATAAGCATGATGTATTGTTGCCATTTTTTTTTTAGCGTATCCTAGATAGGCAAAATCTGTGGGTATGAAAGTTACCGGACCGTGTATATTTTTAATACTTAGATATTTTATGACTTGTATTAAAGCACGCTTTATACTGGCGGCGAAACATAATTTTCTTTTTTTTACGTAGACGCGAGATCTGTTAAATTTTTTTTAATCTGAGAATATAATGAAGCTAGAACAATTTTTATAAAAATGATTCTAACCAAAGTATACAGAAGTACAGAGATCATGTAAAAAAGATGTCTATCTCCAAGATAGTGCAAACGATTCCCATCGTGTAACACGATGAAAGGAAGAAGAGTACATAGTTAAGTATGAGCATGTGCTTCATATGTATGTATGTATATACATGTATGTATGTATAATTTCGATACTTGTTCACTGGAGGAAAGCAAATAATCCGTATGGCTGTGAAAAGTGAACTAGATTGTACCTAAGGTGCTTAGTAATATATCATCTTGTCAAATGTATATAAGTGAATAATAATATATAGATGTAAAGATAAAATATAAATTAAAAGAAATATTATCTTCTGTAAAAGCTGATTAAAGGTTCATCTTTTCAAACGTTGTATAACTCGATTTCCTTTTTTCTAATAAACATATAGTTTTCTCCCCTTTTCACAAATTTATTTCTTTAGGTAACGTTAATCTGTACAAGAACTCTTTTCACGTAAGTTACGTGCGTAATTACGTAATAATTAATTCTACATATTACTCCACTTATTTTCTATAATCATCATATTCAATCATGTCCTGCGAGGAATTTGGACATAAAATCTTTTGGCTTTGGTTCCTCCGAATCTTTCCAATAATTTAATAATGTGCAAGTTGGTTTCCACTTAGTTGAGACTTCCTGTAGTTCCATTTGTCCCTGAAAGATACAGAAAATCATGTACCAAATCAAAAGATAAATAATTACTAACTTAATATATATTATATAAAGTTTGTCATTCTTACCCTAATCAGTAATGCATCAATCACTCTTATATCTTGTACGTGAGCATGACGTACAAATTCTTCTCTTAGCTTCTTCCGACAATCTTCTGCTGTTTTTGGCAGGTCATAATTATATTCTATAAAATAACAAATATATCAGTTATTAACAAAAGAATATCACCTTGATCTTTTGATTTGAATTCAAAACCTACATAACTTAAATAATATCAACTGCTGATGTTGAATCACAATAAAACAGAATTACTGTATTCAATAAAAGAAGACTTTATTTTCTATCAAATGTACTATTTTGGATACAACCAGGTTAAGTAACAGAAAATATAATTGCTAAAGTGATAATGATTGAACTACATACTGATGAATGGAATTTGACGATACCATGCTTTATACAAATTTATCACTCTTCTACGAGCCTCGACAGGAGTAAGTGATAAAATAGGCTTTACTTGTTTCACAGTTGTTCTTGCCGGAGTAGCCATTTTTTACGATACTGTGTAACATAGGTACATATAGTCAAAGGTGCTCGCACCCAGATTTTCGATGTATCAGATTGGAAAACGTTGATTCCAACTTTTCCAAGCAGGAGTCTGCCATCTAGCACAAGTACAGGCCACAGGCAAGAACAGAATAAATCTGGCAACGCTGTCTCTACGATAAGCCGCGATATGGGAAATTATTTCTTGTTGATATAATATGGATTTATTTTAAAAAACTTCAAAAATTGAAGCATGACAGAACTGCATTAGTCGATACATTTAATAAGATTAATGATATGGGTGAAAGGAAAATTAATAAGTGAACTATATTCAAATGTTCAGTTGCAGTGTTGTTTTCTCAGAATTGTATTCTTTTACTGCTATTATAAAGTGACAAAAAAGCTCGTTTGGGTACACCTCCTTTGAGCACGTGTATCGTATACTATTTTTCCTATTTTTGTGCATATAATTCGAATTTGTGGAAGCATTTCACAAAACACAAATTTTGACATGTCACTGCATGAAGCCAGCACAGCATGTATAAACAGCTATATAAACGGGTCGCTTCACGCTGAAAAAAAGCATGCGGTAAAGTGGCACTTCGCACACGCAAATACGTGCGCAAATTCGAACTTCGCGCACGGTAGTAGGAAATAGTATAAAACGTTTATAATTATAAATAGTAAGTAATTAAAGTATAGATAGTATAAACGTAAGTATTGCTAATTTCGCGTTTGCTTGTAAAAAACTAAATACTTTATAGATTGTATATATAATCAATAGAGTATGTATAAGTCGATAAATTGTAAGTCATTCAGATAATAAACATATTTGTAATTTTATGCAAATACTATGCTAATTATTACTGTATATCAGTTCGTTATGAGAAGTGTTGCTTTCTTCCTCTACTTTGCCGCTCTAGAAGTATTGCTACTTCTGTTTGCATAGTTGTAATTATGTTAAAAGAAAATTATCACAGCATAAAATTGATAATATGATGAAATGCTATCTAATTATCGCTATGCTTCAATCTCTTTCTGGTAGTCTCACTTATATCAATTTCCTGGTCTTTGCTGTTTTTCGTCTCACATTGATCAAACAGCTAAAAAAAAATGATGATTGAAAATATCAAAATGCACTCACAATTATTTTGAGCATAATAGAATTTTGTGAACTCACTTGCTTTGTAAGCTTATTTTGACACTGTTCCGCGTTGCAGTTGCATTTACTACTGCAATATGTCCCCTCTTTGCGACACGAACAAAGACGCGAGATGCATTTCGTTTTGCAAGAACATTTTACATTTCCATCAGACGTTCGTTTTAATGGGTTGTGACCTAGCGTAGTATTCTTTGTAGATGACTAAAAATGAAAAATTATATGTGAATAAATATTTTAGAAGATAATCGTTATGAAAATGCAGCTTTGAAAATATATTTTCATGCATTTAAGTTCACTGATTTACCAAAAGGGTTGAAATGCGATTATAAAGTGGCGTACGCGTCCAATCTGGATCCTTTTCAATATCATCTTCAATTATGCTATCGTCTTCATTTATACTATCACATTCATCAAAATCTGTTTGTTCTTTGAAAGGTTTGCGTTCCATATTCTCTTTATTTTCCTTATTCTTCCTGCTTGGTTTACGAAAATGCTGAAAAAGATAAAAAATTAAAGGAATTCGAATGTCGTAAGAATTAGATAAGATTGTAAATGTACATTAACTGTTTCTTCCAGTTCATTGAATTTCCCTTTATAGTATTCCAGTTCTTCTCTCAACTTGGTACTATCATTATTTTCATCAACGCATACTGTTCTATTTAATTGCCTGGACATGCGCTTTTCTCTTTCTTTAGCACGATATTCATTGAATTGTGCTTTCAACAGTTCGTGCTTTTCCTACAATTATATTTATTGAGGATCCTTCATACGATACATAACACAAATATGCATACATACCAGAAGTTCATTATACTCGTGCTCTTTTACACACTGGTTTCGTCTATCTTCTGCGATATGCTGAAATAATATTTTAAGAGTGATTCTTGCTTCTTCTAATGTATGTATATTTTGCCATCTTGTACGTTCCCTATTTTCTAAAGAAATAATAATTTGGAATATGTTATGTATACACAAGACAAGTATGAAAGTATGACTACTTCAGTAATTCACCTTGATCAGATTCAATGATCTTCTGCTGAAGATCACTAATTTGTGTATTGCGCAGCTCCAGAAATTCAGTACACTTGTTAATTTCTTCTTCGTCCACATCGCTACTATTTTGCATCCTATTCAATGTATCGACCAATGCAGTTCTATCATGCATCAATTTTTCAAGGGAATGTTCAGCGTCAATAGTGCTCACTAAGATTTGTAACTCCTGATTGACCCAACTCTGTATTTTATTAAATTTATTATTCACTTTTCCTCTCCTCTCTTTTTCTGTCGCCTTCTGCAGTTCAAGCGCTTCCTAAAAAAGGGCAGGATTTATCGAAGTTCGATTAAATAAGAACATATTTGATTCCTTACTTTCAATCTTTTGTTAACAGCAAAGACTGCTTCTATTTTCCGTTTTAAGACAGATTCCTGTTTACTATGCCATATCTTTAAACGTGTATTTTCGTTCACTTGCTTCCTATGCTGATCTTTTACTTTGTTCATTTCCTTTTCCTTGGCCCCCTTCCATTTTGCAAATTTATCAGACTCTGCACGCATTTGTCTAATTAATTTCACCCTTGTCTGCTTCAGCAACTGTGTTTCCTTCATTAGGTTCTTCACTTGTTGATCTTGTTTTTCTTTCATTTTAACTATTTTATCTTGCTCTGTAATTTTTCGTCTCAATTCGGACATCTTTTTTTCTAGTTCCTGCACCTTCTTACGTCTCGTTTCTGCTAGCCTATAAAAATAATATTCAAGTGAAAACAGCAAATAAGGTATGATTTACCGTTTAATTCAAACTTACTTCGAGCTAACATTATTAGCCTGAATATTTTGCAATGCTCGCATTAACTCATCACGTTCAGTTTGAAGATTCTTTATTTCTTGTTCCATTTCGCATATCTCCTTCGCATGATGTATTGTTTGATGCGAACTTTTTAAAAGTTCAGCTATTAGACTTTCTTTAATAGCGAGTTCTTTATTAATATTTTGTACTTCATTGTTCCGCTTCACTTGGTGTAGTGTATGTTCCTCTTGTCTTTCATCGATGTCCACTAAACTATTATCTGAAGAATTTGCTTCATCCGTAAACGAATTTCCTAATTCTTCCGCCTTGTTCGAAAATGCATTTGTACTGAAAGATGATGTCTCACAACGCGTGAGTTCCTCCGACGTTTTCTTCTGATCTTTTTGAATATCAAGAATCTTCAAATATAGGGCTTCCAGTTGTGTGTGGAAATCATGTGTTTCAGAGTTCTTCTTGACTTCATTTAAAAGTTGTTTGCATTCCTCAGATATTATCATCAAATCTGCTTGGATTTTTTCTCTTCCTTGTTCCGCTACTTCTGCCCTCTCGTGCATGATTACAGCCTCGATTAAATTGGAATTTAGTTTTTCCGTCAGGTCTCTTATCTTATTTCGCAAAATCTGATTCTTCTCTTCAAGTTCTTGATGTTCGGCTGGACAAGAAGTTCTAACTTCTTGGTGTACTAAAGCAAGTTTCAATTCCTGTATTACTTTGTTTAATCTATTTATTTCTGCAACCTGAGGATCCTGATTAACCACAGGTTTGTTCTTTATTCTGCGAGCTCTGTCAGCGTACCTCAGAGTACTCAAAGTCTCATCTAAATTGTAGTCTGCTGGACTGACACAGGCTATCATCAGTGTTATAGAATTTCCACCAAGGGAATCTTGCAGCAACCTGGTAAGTTTGCTGTCTCTGTAGCTAACATAGGATGTGGGGCGATCATCCCCCAATTGAGATATCACATTTCCCAATGCTAACAAACCTTTATTTATGTTAACACCTTCTCTGAACCTTTCACCTGTTGCCTGTGTCTTTTTGCTACGTTCAGAACCAGCTAAATCTACCAAGTGAAATTTTGACGTGGTTGTTGTACTTGGATTGTCTTTTTCTTGTTGATATATGCATAAGGTGAAAATCGCATGACTCCGGCTGCTTTGTGCATTCATTGCTGTTGCACCTGTTGCCCGGTTTGAGGAACCTTCCATTAAGCAATGTAAAGCTTCAGACGGATTTGTCACTTCTTTTTCACAAGCACCAATGATTTTTACTTGTTTTCCATCATCTTTGATATCTACGATAGACTGATCACGTTGCTTATCAGCCAATAAGTCATATAATTGTTCTTGATAAAGTTCCATGAATGAAACTGTGGTTCGGAAACTCCAATCTGGCTTGTGTGATATTATATCAAATATATCGTTCACTGCTCTTGGTATAATACCTAAATCTTCTCCTTGTACATAATTTGTACCCATCGAATGGGTTTTCCCACTGCCTGTTTGGCCATAAGCTAATATTGTTACATTATACCCTGTAAAGTGAAAAATGCACAATTGTAATGCAGATGTTTAACATAGCTGAATAATATAATAACTGTAATATTTGTTATTACCTTTAAAAATATTCTGTATCATACTTTTTACAGCTGTATTATAAAAATGTTCCTGTCCAATATCAGGTGCAAAAACATAATTAAAGGTGAATGATTTGTCTGTATTTCTTATAGCTATCTGTTGCTCTCCAGGAATAACATTCAGGCATGTTTGACATCCCCTTTCAATTTCTGTTTTGACTAATGGGCGAATACGTACTGCAACTTTAATCGTATCTTCGCACATCTAGAGCAAATATTTGTAAAATAAAGGGAATTAATAGAAATATGTAAGAACAGCAAAGTGATGGTGGTAGGTCGGAATAAGACACAGGCATAGAAATACAAGGAGTAGGCACTGGAGGTAGGCAAAAAGCAAAGTCTTATTGATGCTGAGGGGAGGCGAACTCTATTAATAGTTTTTAAAGATTCTGTTATACGATAGGAATACAAAATCAGTGCAAGAATATGCTTCACTGATACGTAAACGTAATCACATATACAATAGGAGGCTTTGTAGTGAGGTCATTAAATAATGTGATAAATTATTAATATTGTTCAGTAGCATTAAAAAAAAACATCTGTAAAAGTCCTACATGTTAGTAGACCTAAAAAACAGAGGAGGATCCTACATATCGGCTTGAGTACATTATTGGAAAAAACTGATAGAGTTAAAAGAAAGAGGGTGAACCCGAAAACGTCGTGTTGATTAAAATCGAAAATGTTGGAATGAGCATTTCAGGATTCGGTATATTGAGATTGTCAAGTATGATCTATTAGCCAAGATTTCCGAAAATATTTGGGATTCATCTAATAATCGACATACAAAAAATGATCAGTGAGAAATGAAATAAAAATGATCTCTTACTTTAATTCTCTTAAATTTTCCCTCATACGACCGTTGGATCACCGTTTCCCTCGAAATCCGCTTGCACTTTGAAAGATTCAACGGTTTGAACAGTTCAAACAGCGTTGCCACACAGTGTTGCTATTCGGGACGCTTTTTCTCGGACATGCGCATCAATTTTGGCGTTAGTAGCGCAGAACCTTCGATAAAATCGGGTGCCGTGATCGCCCTGCATAATTTTGCAGGAATTATAATTTTCGTATATATTTTATTTTGTGAAATATTTTTATATATGTTTATATACGTGTACATATAAACCGTAATTCTTTGTTGGAAGGCACATAAAAGAGGGCACTCTATGGCACAATGGTCTTGTTCCGCCAATTCTATTCCTCTCCTTTAGCCATCTAGATGCACGCGATATTATACGTTACTGAAATTGCCGCGCATGTGCGAGAAAAAGTGTCCCGAATAGCAACACTGTTGCCACATACATACCATGTGGCCATGCGTACAATCTGGTACAATGTACAATATATGTTGCGGTTGCGCATTACGACTACGGCTTGCAGCTACGGTTATTTTACATATGTAATACTGTGATGTAGAAGTAGACGAGTGTGTGAATCCAGCGTAGTGTAATCTTTGAGATTCCTTAATAATAATTCTGTAACGGTATAATTTATTGCGATTAAGATGGTTGTCAGACAATATCAGGAAGAATTGAACTATTTAGAGAAAATAGATGAAAACTCTTGGAGAATAAAGAAAGGTTTTCAACCTAATATGAAGGTACTATTTATATTTTTTTTTATATTTGTTTCTCAAGCTTCAGATTTATTTTATTTGTAGGTTGAAGGTGTCTTTTATGTGAATAAATCTTTGGAAAAATTGATGTTTGACGAGTTAAAGAATGCATGCAGGCCTGGAACAGTTGGAGGTTTTCTCCCTGGTATGAAACAAATTGCTAATGTCGCTGCGCTTCCTGGAATTGTTTGGAGATCTGTTGGTTTGCCAGATGTACATTCTGGCTATGGCTTTGCTATTGGTAACATGGCAGCATTTGACATGAATGATCCAAAGTCTATAGTATCTCCTGGTGGAGTAGGATTTGATATAAATTGTGGAGTACGTCTGTTAAGGACTAATCTATTTGAAGAAGATGTGTTGCCAGTCAAGGTATTGTATTTTCATATAATTCTGTATAAGAACAAGAGTAATTTGTGATTTGTTTTTAAGGAACAACTTGCACAAAGTATGTTTGACCATATTCCTGTTGGTGTTGGCTCAAAAGGAATCATACCTATGAATGCTAGAGATTTAGAAGAAGCCTTGGAGATGGGCATAGACTGGTCCCTTAGAGAAGGTATAGACATTAAGATGTTATGTTTGCTAAAACTAATTTCTTAAATCTTATGTAGGATATATCTGGGCAGAGGACAAGGAACATTGTGAAGAATATGGGAGAATGCTTAATGCAGATTCCTCAAAAGTGTCAA
>SHCU01000001.1:1406686-1453241 GCA_004307685.1 Ceratina australensis
TTTATCTTAAAGTTAGGAACCTTAGGTGCAGGCAATCATTATGCCGAAATACAAGTAGTGGATGAAATCTATGACAAATGGGCTGCAAGTAAAATGGGTATTGAGGAAAAGGGCCAGATTTGTGTTATGATTCATTCTGGCAGCAGAGGATTTGGTCACCAAGTTGCAACTGGTAAAACACTTAATAAATAGTATATATATAATATGTATATATAATATAAATTATATTCCTATTAATTGCAGATGCTCTTGTACAAATGGAGAAAGCCATGAAACGAGATAACATCGAGACGAATGATAGGCAATTAGCTTGCGCTCATATTAATTCTAAAGAAGGTCAAGATTACTTAAAAGCGATGGCAGCTGCAGCAAACTTTGCTTGGGTCAATAGGAGTTCTATGACATTCCTCAGTCGACAGGCCTTTGCGAAACAGTTCAAGTTATCGCCTGATGATCTAGATATGCATGTTATATATGATGTCTCACATAACATTGCGAAGGTAGAAGAACACATGGTAGAAGGCAAACAGAAAACACTTCTAGTTCATAGAAAGGTAAATATAAGTTAAAGAAAGGTAAATGAGTTACACAGAAATTAGTCTACTATAATCAAGCATTTAATTTTCTCCTAGGGATCTACCAGAGCGTTCCCACCTCATCATCCTCTGATTCCTGTTGATTATCAATTGACAGGCCAACCAGTTTTAATTGGAGGTACCATGGGAACTTGTAGTTATGTTCTCACTGGAACTGAACAGGGCATGAAGGAAACATTCGGATCTACATGCCATGGAGCGGTGAGTTTCATAAATTATAATTTTATTTTTAGAATACTATATAATAAATATTCCATTTTCTTTTGTATAGGGCCGAGCTCTATCTAGAGCTAAATCACGAAGAAACCTAGATTATACAGATGTGTTGGAGAAGTTAGAACGGCAAGGGATATCTATTAGGGTAGCCTCGCCTAAATTAGTGATGGAAGAAGCTCCAGAATCTTATAAAAATGTGACGGATGTTGTAAATACGTGTCACGCCGCGGGTATATCTCGGAAATGTATAAAATTAAGACCGATCGCGGTTATCAAAGGATAAGTGATTAAATGGATATTACTGATTATGAATGAACTCCTATTTAAAGATTATGCATCTATTAATTGTAACATGATATTTATTATGAATGTATGAATTGAATTTTTATACATATTAGGTATTATTCATTATTTTGTACATTGTGTAAATTTGTTTGTTTGTTTATAATAACAAAAACGAAAATGCGTTCAGCGACTAAATACTTACTGTTTATAATTCTCACCAATTCTCAAGGGACGATGAGAGAGACAGAGAGAGAGAAAAGTAAAAATGCACAATGCCGGCCGTTTTAAAAATATTACATTAGCGCTTTATTAGATAAAAAATGTACAGTTACCTACGCTCGAAGTAAGAAAGCTATATTAGACTAATTCGTTCGACTTTACACGGAAATTAAATTCGTTGTGTTACGCATAACAAATCCTCCAGTGACTAAATAAAGGATAAGTAGAAAGGATAGACCGAAAGACAAAATTCTCTCGTGTGTAGATAATGGAAGCAGACCATCACCATAAATAGTAAACGTTTCTCTCTCACGCGCTCTCTATCTATATTTATAATGTTTATCTACGTCGTGATTCAGGGTATATATAACAATGAACGTACGCTCTTCGTGAACTCTCGATAGGGAAGTACGGAAAGGCCAGCCACTGGAGGAGTCGTTTACAGAAATACAAGACCGACCAGCGAGGGGAGAAGAAAGGACGTGGTCTGTTCTGCATTCCTTATTGAGAATAATTATAAAATTACGTTAAAATATAATAATTATCCTAGAAAACTTATGATTGGTGATAGTCAGGAGATGGTTCAGCTACAGATTCGGTAGTGAACAACGGGTTTGGGAACTCTGGTGGATGTGGCAGTGGTCCAGCAGTCTTTGGCTGACGACGGTACGCCATTAGCCAGCAGGATACGGCGATAGCTACGGCGACCAGTGCCAGAAGTGCTGTGATTACTAGCGCTATCACAAAGCCAACCATAGATACGCATATGTCTTCCACTCTTTGAGCTGAAGCGACTGAAATGGGAAAGATATTTCCTTTTAAATCTTGTCTTCCTTCCCTATAATAAAAAAATTTGGAAAATGAACAAGGTCTTACTTTCAGCCGGATCTGCTGTGAACCTCTCTTCTCTCCTCTCCAGAGTGAATATCAAATTCGACTGAATCGTGATTTCCTCTCGAAGTTGTCCTTCATAGCCATCCGTGACACTTAGGGATGTGTCATTTGACTCGGACGTCACATCTCGGCGACGACGACCGAACGCGTTGTATCCTCGGCAATTGACCTAGTTAATTAATTAATCATTACTATCTCTTCATGTACATTTAAAAATCATCATTATTGTAAATACTAACAGGTTGGCAGCGCCCGAAGCAAACACGGATGTTGCATTGGAATCGAATATTATCGCTACTTGGGAATTTAAATGCGTTGAAGCTGGCCATTAGGGTCTGCGTTTCGGGATTCTGTTCCCATTCACCAAATATCGTCGGATCCGTCGCGCAGCCGTTCTCATCGGTTACAATATACTCATTCTCCAAGTTATCTTCCATCGTCTTGGCCACGCAGTTTCGAGCGAATCCGCCGTAGATAGCTACATTAAAATGCAATTATTCAGAAATTAAATTTAAGAAATTTAATTAATTTTCAACTTAGAAGAAAGTGCGATACTTACTGGAAGGTTGAACTTCGACTTGCAACATCAAGTTATCTCCAATTTCGGCGGAATTGATTTCGTTTCCATTTTGAGTGACGATTTTCATTAAACATACTGGCGGTGGGCCAGTATTGGCAATAGTTCCAGCGGTAGTCAACATCGAAACGTTGAAGCCAAGGGTGACGTTCTGTTCTCCAGTTTGGTATATGCACTTTATATGATAAGCTTGGGTCTTGTACGTCATCAGTTTCGGATGTTTTTGTATGACAAGTACGAAGCTTGCTTGTCCCTGAAATTATTTTTGATGTATACACCTTTTAAATGATGGATCAGAAGAAATTAATCGATGCTGAGAGGGGGACTTACGTTTACGTGTATCAGTCCACAATTTCCAAACGCCACTTTGAATATTTCTGTTTTTTGCATTGTTTCTGCAGGAATAGAGACAACTCTCCTGCATTGTTCGTCCTTGCTGTGGCCTTTCACATAGAGGACACCGTCAAATTCTTGATCGTGAAGATGTATCTCAACTTGAACTCCGTCCGACAAACAGCTGACAACCATCTCTGGTCTCGGGAAATCAGTTCGCCATCGGTTTCTATCATCTATAAAAAACATATCCAATTAGTTTATCGAACATTAACATTTTTTATTGCAGTTTCGTGAAAAGAGAGATTACTTACAGCACTGACGGTAAGCATCGCCAATATAGCCGTTAATGCAAATACAGATTGCTTGATGACGGGTAGCATTACAGAGTGCATAGAGACCGCATTCTTGATTCACGCAAGGGTCTTCGCAAGTTTGGCTGGTCTTATCACAGTATCTATTGTCAGGGCAGTCATCGTCGTGCCTACACTCGACTATGTCCACTATACAATATATGCAATGTTGATTAAAAATAATACATTTCAGTGGAAACAAATTTTATAAGAATGAAATGAAGACGAGAAGTATTAAAACAATAGGATTTTATTTTACCTAATCTACAGTATCCATTGATGTCCAGCCTGTATCCGTGTTGAGTCGGGCAGACGCAGCGACCGTATTCGTCGATGATCATGCCGTTCTCCAAAGCACACACGCAATAGCCTTCTTCGTTGATAATCATACCGGACTGTTTGCGACACGGAATACAGGCTTCTGTTTCATCCTTAGCCGTTCCAGGCGGGCAGACACAGTTTCCATATTCATCAATAATTTCTCCTTTCTCCACCGGACACACGTTGGCTGTAATATAAAAACAATTCATTAGTATGCTCTTCTCTAAGAGGACTAGT
The DNA here is from genome assembly GCA_004307685.1 of Ceratina australensis. Taxonomy (NCBI): domain Eukaryota; kingdom Metazoa; phylum Arthropoda; class Insecta; order Hymenoptera; family Apidae; genus Ceratina; species Ceratina australensis. The sequence goes on from SHCU01000001.1 coordinate 1,410,718, forward strand.
GAACTTTCCAAGGAATAAAATTATTGAATGGATTTATCAAATAGAGAATATAATATAAATAGTAGGGAACATACTTTTGTCGCATCGAACGACTGCGTTTCCTCTGTATCCAGGGATACACTCGCAGATCATAGTCCTCACTGGCGATGTGTCGAGCACTTTACAGTCAGCATTTATTCCGCATGGAGCAATCTTAATGCATGGATTTATACACTCCCCATTGAAGCACGCAGTTTGAGATGGACATTCGTTATCCGCCTTGCATTTTTCTATCACTAAAGAAGACAAACAAAAAGAGATGTATTTTTTAAATAAAATTTAAGTGTGTTAAAAATTTTACAAATTAATAATGCTTACGTTTAGTGCATCCAATTTTGGTATCTCCGACGTAACCAGGAGGACAAGCGCATTCTACTACATGATTGTAAACGTTACAATCCATGTTCCCAGTGCAAGGGTTGATCGCACACGGGTTTTCACAGCGATTGTTAATGCAAGCCTTGTTCGTAGGACAATCAGAATTGCTCTTGCAACCAAGAAGAACACAAGAGACTCTCGGATTGCCTCCGTATCCTGGTGGACATTCGCAGATGGCCTTGTGATTGATACCGTGACATTCAGCGCCTTTTCCGCAGGTGGAGAACGATGGTGAACACACTGGAACACAGTTGTGCTGAACGCACGCGTGCGATCCGCTGCAGTCACTATCCGTACGGCATCCGGCAACTGAAAATACAATACGACAAATCTATTAGCATTATAAAACAGATGTATAAAATATTAGAATCCTCAGTCACAGTTTCGCTCCTACTAATTACTGTGCATAGAATTCAAAAAGTATACGATACAATTTCATAAATAAAAGCTAAGTTGCTAACTCGTAGAACTACAAATATTTTTAAGTCTTTGGGAATAGGCATTTTACCCGTTTTTATTCCCTTAAGGACTGATTGATATTAAATCTTAAAATTAATTTTTAGATATTTATATAAATGATTAACAAAGTATATTTACCTTTAGTACACGCCAAGTCAGGGTTTCCATCGTATCCCAGAACGCAAGAACAGATCGGTTTGTGGTTGACAATGCTGCAGTCCGCGTTGGGACCACAGGCACAAGGATTCCGGCACACAGCATTCACGCATGTTCTCTCGGATGGACAGTCACTATCGCTGGTGCATTCGATCTGTAGAATGGGCTTCGTAGGTCGACAGGTACCATTGCCACTGCTAACATACCCGCTGGGACACACGCAGACCATCGTGCGAACAGGAGATGTCGGTAGTACTCTGCACTCCGATGGATCCGTGCACGGTTGTATCGCCGTGCAAGGATTCTGACACTTGTTGTTAAAGCAAGCCAACAGACTCGGGCAGTCAGTGTCTTCTTTACACTCTAGCCTCTCTTCCGGTTTACAATTTACGTAAGGATTGCCGGTGTGACGTGGTGGGCAGCGACACACAGGCAAATGATTGAACACTCGGCATTCGGCTCGAGGCGAACAAGGGTTGCTGTGCACGCATGGGTTCACGCATTGCATGTTGACGCATGAATGATCTCCAGGACAATCTCCGTTGCTGTAGCAGCCGATCACTCTACAACGGTCCAACGGATTCCCATGATAGCCCTTGCGGCAGCGACAGTCGCCTTTGTGATTGTTAGGGAAGCATTCGGCGTTCACGCCGCAAGTGTCGGCAACTAGACAAGGATTCACACAGTTGTTGTTTATGCAAGTCTTGTCTAACGCGCACTCGCTGTCCCTTCTGCACTCGACCGAGTAACAAGCGATGTCTGGATTGCCTTGATAGCCCTCTTGGCAAGAACAGATCGGCTTGTGGTTTCGTACGTAGCATACGGCGTTCGAACCGCAGTTGCATGGATTCCTGCATTGTCGGTTAATACAGGCTTCTGAGTCTTTGCACTCGTCGTTCGTTGTACAGGTTCCAATTGTTGTTATTTGAACTGCGCACAAATATAAAGTATTATTTGTAAATAAGAAGAATTTTACATAAAAATATAATTGATTTTATGCATTATAAACTACTAACTCGGTCTACAAACGCCATCAATGTCAGTAGTCCAACCCTCGGGGCACGTGCACGTCATTGTCCTCACGGGAACGGTGTCCAAAACGTTGCAACGCGCGTTCTCTAAGCATGGTTTAATGACTGGGCAAGGATCAATGCATCGGTTTTTAACACAAATTAATTTATCAGCGCAGTCGATGTCGATTCTGCACTCGGGTTCGTCTAATTCCGTTGAGGAACGGTGCGTGCAGTAGGAATACGGATTCCCGATAGGAATGTTCTCCGGACAGCGACAAGTAGCCACGTGATCCTGCACATAGCAAATCGCGTTCTGAGCGCACGGCGAATCCTCCGCGCAAGGATTCACGCAGCGACCGCTGCTGCAAGCCAGATTCCGCGGACAATCATGATCAGCGCTGCATTCTACTCTCTCGCAGTGCACTTCTGGGTTTCCTAAGTAACCCGGGCCACAGCGACACGTGGCACGATGGTTGTGACCGTAGCATTCTGCATTTATCGCGCACTTATTCTCCAAAATACATGGATTCACGCATTGGCCGTTGTAGCACGTAGCTGCGGTATTGCACTCGCTGTCCGATTCGCAGTCAACTGGAATTATTTCAAATATTATTACACATTGAACAATCTGTTCAACAACTAAGAAATATTTAGCCAACATATTTAAAATGTTGATCTTATATCAATTTTGTAACGTCACGACATAAGGTTGCAATAAGAAATAATAAGAGTATAAGGATAGGAAACAGCAGGTACAATTTAAGGTGCAAAGTGAAAGACATGAAATACACGATTACTATTACTATTAAAGGAAAAGAAGATCTATTAGAGATGGAACTTACGTTTGAAGCAACCCAGTTGAGGATTTCCAGAGTAGCCCGGCGGGCAAACGCAGGATGGATAATGATCCACGACGTTGCATTTGGCATTCGGGCCACAGTTGCACGGGTTGATGCACAAGTTGTTCACGCAGGCGGCATTACCCGCGCACTCGCTGTTTGAGGTACATTCGGCCACGATCTGAGGTGGTATACAGTTGATCCGTGGATCACCTTCATAATTAGCAGGACATCTACAAACTGGAGAATAGTTGTCCACATAGCACAAGGCATTCCTGCCGCATGTTCCCTCGTATACGCAAGGATTCACACAGAAGAAATTGAGACATTGCCGATCTGTAGGACATTCGCTGTTAGAGTAGCACTCTGGACTGGGTGGTGGACGCTCAGTGATAGAAACTGGAATAAATTATATAATTATAATTAAGATTAAAGAAACAATCAGTGTTATATCGGTTGATCAATCCATTTCAATTTTTAGCGACCCGTAAATTAAATGAATAAAATATATACCTCGGACGCATTCGATGTAAGGATTTCCACTAAATTCGGATGGACATTGACAGATTCCAGTATGAGACGAGGCCTTGCATTGAGCATTTAATCCACACTGGGTGGTGAGGCATGCTTCGATACAAGTACCGTCCATGCACTTGTCTGAATTGTTGCAATCCTGATCTTGATGACACTGTACGTCCTCAAACACGATCTTCTTACACAATCCGTTCACATCGGTGACAGTATTTGGTGGACAGCTGCAGATCATTGTACGAAGTGGTAGAGTATTCAATACTTTGCATTCTTGGTCTCCGGTGCACATGGGCGAAGAGAGGCAAGGGTCTTGGCATCTAGCATTGATGCAAGCGAAATACGGTGGGCACTCGCTATCAGCTTTGCACTCAGGTTCGATAGACGCGGCTTGAACAAGAAGAAAAGAATTTCAATTCAGAAATTATACCGACGAGTTGATTGAATTCATAGGATAATTTAATAAAAGAATTAATATAAGCTTGAACATTTACCAGTGCACTCGATGTACGGATTTCCAGTGCTACCTAGAGGACAAATACATTTGGGCTGATGGTCTCTGGCAATGCAATTGGCACCGTCCCCGCAGGTATCGTCGTCGCATACCGGCCTGCAAACCCTGTTCAATCTATCGCAAGCTTCATGGTCAGCGCAATCCTCATTGTAATGACAAACAGTAGAAATACAAGCAATACGTGGATCGCCTTGAGTGCCCTGTGGGCAGACGCACTGCGCCCTATGAGAAACCGCAATGCACTCTGCGCCCCGACCGCAGGCAATATCTCCAACCAAGCAGGGTGTGACGCAGTTGTTGTTCTGGCACGTCTTGTCATACGGGCAATCGTTGTCCGATTTGCATTCAGGCTTGTAACATTGCACCTGAGGATCCCCAGCAAAGTGCTGTTGGCAGTGACAGGTTGGATGATGATTGACGGTGATGCAGTCCGCGTTCAGACCGCATTGGGTGCTCACGCAAGGATTTTGACAGAGTTGGTTGATGCAGGCTTGATTGGTAGCGCAGTCTTGGTTCGATGTGCATTCGGGGAAAGTGTCAGTGTCTCTGTAACAGTTGACGAATGGATCGCCGGTGGTACCACGAGAGCAATGACACTGACGATAATGATTTTCCACAGAGCAGTCCGCGTTCGGTGCGCAAGGATTGATAACGCACGGGTTGATGCATCTCTCGTTCAGGCAAACCATGTTGGCAGAACATTGCGAATCGGATTTACAGATTGCTTCAATTTGTTTGTCCACTGAAAATAATGAAGAAATGTAGAGTTTCATATTTAATAGAGTATAAGATATTATACTGTCAAATATAAAATTCCATTTCTAATTGGAGTTCTATTCTCGGAATAATTACGAATGATGCAATATAATTTTATTTTACCTGGAATGCAAGCAACAGTCGCGTCCCCTGCGTAATTTGGTAGACATTCGCAAACCATAGTTCTCATCGGCAAAGTGTTCACGACGGAGCACATGGCACCAGCGATGCAGGGTTTAATCTCCACACATGGATCTTTGCAAACTCCGTTGAAGCAGCCTAATTTACTGGGACAATCACCATCAACCCTACACTGCGGTTGCAAGTCAATTGGTTCTGTAAAGAATAATCCATTTTTAAATGAATGGCTTTTTATTCATCATACTCGTAATAATAAACTAGATTAGCAACAATTACCCATCAGACACGAGGTGTATGGGTCACCCGTGTAACCCGGTGGACACCGACAACTCGGGCGATGATCAATCACTGAACACTGCGCTGAGAGTGGACAGTTACAGGGATTCACGCATCTTGAATCGCGACAAGCCAACGAAGTTGGACAGTCATTGTCGTTAGTGCACTCTGGCCTCTCGCATCCTTGATAAGGATTTCCCAAATAACCATCCAAACAGTAACATCTCGGTCTGTGGAATCCGTCGGATCTACAAAGTGCGTTAACGCCACACTGTGTCACCGAGCAAGCGTCCACGCACTCGTTGTTAATACAGGACTGCGTTAACGGACATTCACTGTCGCCTCGGCAACCAACTGTAATATAAAATAATAATTATACACTAATTATGGTAACAATTTCGACGATTTAAATTAGAGAACGTACTGGCGCCACAGTATTGATGAGGGCTACCGGTGAAACCTTCGTTACAGACGCACACAGCTCGGTGTAATTGCACGTGGCAGCGACTGTTGTAGCCACACGAATCGAGAGTGCAAGGATCGATACATTTTTGATTGTAACAAGTCTTGTCGTTCGGGCATTCAGAATTTTGAATACATTCCGGAACTGGCTCTGCAATAAAATAGAAATTATAATTCCTTATATTTCTATCCAGAAGAATCACTATTGCACGATGAATAATTACCTTCAACCGTTGGAATCATGCATTGTATTCGAGCGTTACCAGTGAATCCAGGCGGGCACGAGCAGACAGGTTTGTGGTTCACCGTCTGGCAAAGCGAGTTGACTCCGCAAGCGCCGATGCAAGGATCTTTGCATCTTTGCGCGAAACAAGCTCGGTCTCGAGGGCAATCGGAATTGATAACGCATTCAGGATAAATACATACCGCGACGCCGTTTCTGATTTTGCATTCGCCGTTATAAGTGCACGGGGATGGATTGCAGGGGTCAATTTCTAAAAGAGAATTGGGTACAACGATGTTAATAATAAATGTACGACAATAAAGTGCAATAATAAAATGATGTACAATAATAAAAGCTTAATTTAAGTAGAGAACATTTTAATTACCAATTTTCGTATAACATTCCTCGAATGGATTTCCAATTAATGGAGATGGACAGCTGCACAATGGGCTATGATTGATCGCCTTGCAAATAGCTTTGATACCGCACACGTTTTGCGAACAAGGATTGATGCATTTATTATTGATGCATGCCTTATCTCCAGGACAGTCCGAACTGATTACACACTCAGGATGACAACCTGTGATGCTCGATGGTATTCCTTGAAGCCCGGGCAGACATTTGCAGACAGCCGTGTCGCCTACCTTATCACAAATCGTGTTCGGTCCGCATGGGGATGGAGAACAAGGATCCGTTTCTTTGGGACCTAGTATTAAATTTTAATGTAGTACACTGAATTAGTAGTAGAATTGTACGTTGAAAATGACTTCAATTAATACTTCTAAAACTAATTATGACTTCAATAAATGAGATTTCAAATGCTTATTAAAAAAATAAAGTTCTAAAATTATGAAATACCTTCGGGGACGGCTTGACAAATTGTAAACGCGTCTCCGATGGTAGGCGCCGGGCAAGAGCAGATGGGAATGTGATTGGACACAGTGCAAATCGCCCCAACGCCGCAAGTTCCAGGACAAGGATCTTGACACTTGGTTCTGATGCAAGCTTGAGACTTCGGGCACTCGGTATTCACTAAACACTCCGGTTGACAACCTTCGTATGGATTTCCTCTAAAGTCTGGCAGGCATTCGCAGTACGCAGTATTGTATCTCTCTCTACAGTAGGCATTGACTCCACAGGGCGATGGGCTGCATGGCCTCGATGGCACTGGTAGCGGCTCGGGTGCTAAAAATAAAGCGAAATATTGAAGATTAGATTCACATTAAGACGTGAAATCAGTTGTTAATTTACAAGAAATTGCGTGATGAAAAGTTAATTTACAAAAATAGAGAACTCGAAAAAAAGATAAAAAGAAGAGATAGAGAAGATAAGAGAATGGAGAATAATGTGTATGAACAAAACCTAAATTATGTATCAAGTGCTACTGCTAGGTATAATAATATACATGCAATTTTTCTTTGTATCATACAATCTCTAGCTATCTCTATATACATTATATACAAAGTAACTAAAACAGAAAATTTGATGAAACTTTAACAATTCTGATGAACTGATCGAGAAGTCGCGAATAAAATCTATCATTTGGTTTACATTCAATTGTTGGGAATTAGGGTTTTGGTTTTCTTACTCTTGGCCACGGAACAAACAGTGAACGGGTCTCCGGTGTATCCCTCGGGACACACGCAACGGATGTAATGCAGGGTGACTTGGCAGAGCGCATTAGCGCCGCAGAGTCCGGAACAAGGGTCGGTACACTTCTGCTTAACGCAGGCTCGATTTCCGGGGCATTCGCTGTTCACGAGGCATTCGGGTCTACAGTTGGGAGGCGAGCCTACGAACTCGGGCATACAGGCACAGGAGGCTTTATTGTCTGGAGACACCGTACATTGGGAGTTCGGTCCACATGGCGAGGGTTTGCATGGGTCCTGGCTGGGATCTTCGTATTGTGGTTCTGTACGTTGACAAAGATATTTTGTTGTTTTGTTAAGAATTGTCATAGGCATTCAGTGCTCTCAGGGATGACAGCTTTTTTTTTATAATAGCAAATCTAGTCGATCACTTTAATTCATGCTATTTAAATATGCTTCATCGGTTTTAAGAGTAAATTACATGTAACGTGGCATCGACTTAAATTGGACTTCTGGATTACTTACTCATGGGGAAACAGCTGACGAACGGGTCACCGGAATACTGAACGGGGCAACTGCAAATAGGGTTGTGGTTTCGCACCGTGCATAATGCACCCTGACCGCAAGCGTTCTCGCATGGGTTTTGACAACGCTCGTTCACGCAAGCTCTGCTTTGCTCGCAGTCAGAGTTGACTAGACATTCGGGTCTGCAGCTGGGTGGAGTTCCGAAGTATCCAGGGAGGCAGGAGCAGGACGCTTGTTCGCCGAACTCGCGGCAAATGCTGTTGGGTCCGCAGGGCGAGGGTTCGCACGATTTCACGCGTTCTATCAGGGTGTAACAAATTAGTTATTTCCATTAAAATTTAACCACAACAGTATACTGAATTTGTTCAAAATCTAAATCTATTAACGATGAAATTCCCTTAAGAATTTTAAGGACAAAATTATAGTTTTCCTTAAGGTTCTGACCTGAGGAAGTAGAGAATTAAGTAACGGGTAGTTGCACTCACTTTGGACGGGTCTACAGAGAGCGAACGGATCTCCTTCATAGTCTCGCACGCAACTGCAAGTGGGAATATGATTTACGACAACGCACTCAGCATTTTGACCACAGATTCCTATGCACGGATCCACGCATTTATTGTTGGAGCATGCTCTGTTGTAATTGCAATCAGAATTCTGAACACATTCTGGTCTGCAGCCTTGATAAGGATCACCACGGTAATCGTTTATACAGCTACATACACCGTTTCCGGTGCAGAGAGCATTGGGCCCACAGGGTGATGGGTTGCACGGGTCTGAGGGTGCTGGGAGTACCGCTGCGTTTCACATCAATAAAATTAGTCAATGGCGAAACGAGTTTAGTTTAAAATCAGTAAAATTCGGTTCAGTTTAAATTAACTCATAAATGCTCTTACATGTGGGCATGAAACGGCAGTTGGTGAACGGGTCTCCGGTATAACCTCTGGGACAAGTGCACGCAGGCGTGTGATTGATAACATTGCACAGGGCATTTGTACCACAAGAACCAGGGCACGGGTCTCTGCATTTCTCTCTGACACAAGCCTTGTCACTGGTGCAATCCGCGTTAATGATACACTCCGGTCTACAGTTTGGTGCTGAGCCTACGTAATTTGGTAAGCAGGAGCAGGATGGAACACCTCCTAAATCTTGACATTGCGAGAATGGGCCGCAGGGTGACGGAACGCATGGGTTTACAGGTACAGGTGGACCGGTTGCTAAAACAGGGTCGTAGGGTGAACGATTACATTCCAAAGATACAATCCCTCCCTTATATCTTTCTTCGGGGTAAACTTACTGGCGATGTCAAAGCATTTTACGAATGGATCTCCTGTCTGATCAACGCCGCAGCTACAAATGGGACTGTGATGGAAAGTCTCGCACCTAGCGTCGATTCCGCAGACACCAGGGCAAGGGTCAACGCATTTCTGATTCACGCAAGCCCTGCTACTGGGACATTCCGCGCTCACTACACACTCCGGTCTACATCGGGGCGGGGTTCCTTTAAAACTGGGCGAACAGGAGCATCTGGCTTGACCGTTCAAGTCCCGACATTGACTGTTGGGTCCGCAGGGTGATGGCTCACATGGGTTGGAATGTGGTAAAGCTATCGAATCATCTTATCGTTAGATCGTCTCAAGATTCAGGACTTTTGCATTCTTTCGGGAAACTTACAAGGCTCTTGTTGAAGTAGATTGCAATATCTAAACGGATCACCGGTGTAACCTGATGTGCAACTGCAAGCCGGTATGTGGTTGACTACCTGGCATTCGGCATTGAAGCCGCAGGTGCCGGGACAGGGATCCTGACACTTGTTCCTTATGCAAGCACGGTTAAATGGACAATCAGAGTTGATTAAACATTCCGGTCTACAATTTTCGTACGGGTTGCCGTAAAAATCGGGTAAACAGGTACATTGGGCAGAGCCGTAAGTCTCGCGGCAAACGGCGTTTGGACCGCAGGGAGATGGCTGACACGGGTTTGTTTTTTCTGGAATATCTTCAACTGTAAGGCACACAATAAATTAGACGAATGCCCTATGGATCTGTGAAAAATGATTGTTAAAGGGCCTTTTCGTCTTACTTGGCTGGGGTGTGCATTGTACGAACGGGTTTCCTGTAAAGGTATTAACACAAGTGCACATGGGTGTATGGCTTATCGTCCTGCATTCAGTGTTCCTGCCACAAGAACCGGGGCACGGGTCTCTGCATCTTTGATTGATGCAAGCTTGGCTCGTCGGGCATTCGGTGTTGCTCACGCACTCGGGTTTGCAGTACGGCGGGGTGCCTGTGAATTCAGGTAGGCAGGAACACGAGGGTGCGTTGTTGATCACGCGGCATTGGGCATTCGGGCCGCAAGGTGACGGTTGGCAAGGGTTTACCGGGACTTCTGGCTCTTTCGCTGCAAAGGGAATTTTCATGGTCCAAACAATTGTTCTTCAGAAACGGAACAATAACCAGGGATAAGTTAGTCTTACTTTGCGGGATGCATTGTACGAACGGGTCTCCGGTGTACTGCTCGAAGCAGGTGCACACGGGATTGTGATTGATCACGGAACACTGCGCGGATAATCCGCAAGCACCGAGGCAGGGATCTATGCATTTCTGATTGCTGCAAGCTCGATTTCGTGGACAATCTGAGCTGACTATGCACTCTGGTCTGCAGGATGGCGGCAAGCCCTTGAATCCAGTCACGCAACTGCACACGGCTTGACCGTTGGAGGACCGGCAGTGGCTGTTCGGACCGCACGGTGACGGATTGCAGGGATCGGCTGTACTCGTTTCTGCAATATTCAAATTATACGTTATAAATTACGTAGTAGTGAAAGTCACTTTCCGAAATTGAAAGATACCGAAACTCATGCGGCTGTTCTGTTAACATGCCTGTTAATCTATGGCAATTGAAGAAATGAAGGGACAAACCTTGAAGCGGGTTACACGAAATGAAAGCATTGCCTGTCGTATCCCTCGGACAGCTGCACATAGGTAGATGATTGACTACATTGCACTCAGCGTTCAGTCCACAAGTCCCCACGCAAGGATCTCTGCATTTGTGCAGTATGCAAGCCTCGTTTCGGGAACAGTCCGTGTTTATGACGCACTCGGGACGACAAATAGTATACGGATCTCCCAAGTAACCGGGTATACAAGTACAGGCACCGTTATCGCATTGCGCGTTTGGTCCACAGGGTGATGGATTGCACGGATCCGATGGAGCTTCTATGACTGGAATATAATACTTAATGTAATATAAGACATATACGATGACGGATCGAAGTGAATTTCGTGGGTCACTGCAGTAAAGAATTTTTAATCGAATATCTTACTGGACGGTGGAGGTGTTGGCGAGCAGTCGGTGAATGGATCACCGGTGTATCCTTCTGGACAAGTGCAAGCTGGTGTGTGGTTCACGATTGTGCAACGCGCGTTCAAACCACAAGACCCTGGACAAGGATCCCTGCACTTCTCTCGAATACAAGCTCTGTCCGCTGTGCAATCGGAATTTATGGAACACTCCGGTCGACAATTGGGCGGCACACCAATGTAGTTGTTCATGCACGTGCACACAGGGGTGCTTCCAATTGCTTTGCACATCGCGTTCGGCCCGCAGGGAGACGGGACGCACGGGTCCAACGGGTCCGGTCTCGGTGCTACGAAACGGAATATTAAATAATGAAGAGGTGTCTTCCTAGTAACTAATTTTGTTTCAGTCCTTGAACTTACTTGGCAATGAGAAACAGTAAACGAATGGATCTCCTGTTAAATCGATTCCGCAACTGCAGATGGGACTGTGATAGATGACTTTGCACTGAGCATTCCGACCACACGTGCCTGGGCAAGGATCTCTACACTTCTGGTTAATGCAAGCTAAATTCGAATTGCATTCCGAGTTCACTACACACTCCGGTCGACAACTTGGAGGAGTTCCTACGTATTGAGGCAAGCAGGAGCACACTGCTTGACCGTTTACGTTCTGACATTGGCTGTTCGGGCCGCAAGGAGACGGTTGACACACGTCCCTTTCTTCTTCAACTACAACATTAATTTAATTCTTGATCAGTTGACATTTTGCAAAAGCATGTGTCTTCCATAGTTCAAACAAGAAGAAATTTAAAAAAAATATATTGTATCAGAATAGTTAAGAGACGTTTAAATACAAGATTCAATGCGATTCGAATTACTTACGTGTGGGAATTTTGTATACGCAATTCACGTAAGGATCCCCGGTGTACTGAGGTATACAAGTACACACAGGTAGATTGTTCACCACCTGACAGTTAGTGTTCGCACCACAAGAACCAGGACAAGGATTCTGACATTTCGATCTGATGCAAGCCAAGTGGGAAGGACAATCTGTCGATCGGGTGCATTCCGGCCGGCATCCCTCGTAAGGATTACCAATATATTCAGGTAAGCAGGCGCAAGAACTGAGGCCGTTTTGCTCACGGCAAATGGCATTAGCTCCGCACGGCGACGGCTGACAGGGTCGAGGTGGAATCATTGCCTCCGCTAAAAGAAACAACGAATATATAAATTTCATTCATCTCATCTGATCATACAATTTTATGGAAGGGTCATCGTCACGCTTACGTTGTCTGAGAATGCACTGAACGAAAGGATCTCCTGTGTAATCCGTTGCACAAGTGCATGCGGGCACGTGATTCACGACGCGGCAATCCGCGTTCGATCCGCAGGAACCGGGACAAGGGTCTCTACATTTCCGGTTGATGCACGCTAATTGGCTGCCGCACTCGCTGTTGCTGATGCATTCAGGTCTACAGTTCGGTGGAGCTCCAGTAAACTCTGGCTTGCACGTACACGACGGAGAGTCGTTGATCACTTGACAGAACGAATTGGGACCGCAGGGTGATGGTTGACATGGGTTCGTTGGTTGCACGGGTTCTTCGGCTTTAGAAAGAGTCAAGGATTTAATTCACATGTAAATAATACTAGAATTGCTGATATATCTTTTGTACAGACACTTTTTATTAAAAAAGGCTTAGTGGTTGTTGCAAAGAAAAATAAAAAAAAATTGTTCGTTCTGCTGCGTTATTTAAGCTGCTAGCGAATTAAAGTGTTACTGTTCACACTAAATTGCACTCGAATATAAAAAATCTAAATATCATATATCAGTGTATAAAAATTGTCGGTAGGTTTAGTGCTAGAATTAAAGAAGGTGTAAAAACACCTACGTCTTGGGAAGCAGCGAATGAAAGGATCGCCGGTGAATACTGGTGGACAACTGCAAATGGGATTGTGGTTGACCACTTGACATCTTGCCGACACGCCGCAAGAGCCCGGGCATGGATCCCTACACTTCAGATTAACACAGGCCTCGTTCAAAGGACAGTCGCTGTTAACTAGACACTCTGGTCGACAGGCCGGAGGGCTTCCGATGTAATCAGGGGCACAGGAACAGACAGCTTGTCCGCCTATGTTTTGACATCTACTGTTTGGGCCGCAGGGTGACGGATTGCAGGGTTCTGCTACTACTGGGTCTGCAAACCAAATGGTTCCCTTTCTTTATTTTCGAAAAAGGCTTCAAACTGGTATTGTCGAGGGGAAGGTAGGCAATTCACATAAAACAGCGGGATTGCTATCCCTTACACATGTAACAAAAGAAGTCATGACGACATACTGTGAACATACTAATGTACGGATGCATTTTTCACCTTGTCAGTGAAATAGGTAGCGAAAGAGATAATGAGGTCGGGAGCCGAGCGATGCCTCCGTCGCAAGAATAATAAAATAAAGGCGACGTTAAATAAAAAGTAACACTTACTGTTAAGGGCTAAAGAGAGTATAGTCTAAAAAGCCTTCCCGACTAAGTCTGGGATCGGATAAATCGGATAAAAAAAAAATAATGAGGTTTTAAACGTCGACCATTAAATCATAAAAGCTAGTATTCGATACCTGTTACGTTCACCCGCTAAGGGTCGTTTTTACCTGACAGGAAAATGTCGTCGCTGAGAAATAATATGGCTGTAAAATTTGGTTCATTATAAAAATTATTCCAGTTTATCTATCAGGATTCGGTTTTAAAACTTTTTCTTTTGAATATAACTTTCTATCATTACTTTTATCAATATTCATGTTGTTTATAACTGGTTCTAATAAGACATTTAATGTATTATTACTTACACTAATTATGACTAAATCTAATAAAATATTTAGTAACTTTACCCATAACAGGATAACACGCGGTGAATGCATTTCCAGACATGCCATCGGGACAGTTGCACATGGGGGTGTGATTTATGACCACGCACTCAGCGTTCTGGCCGCAAACTCCAATGCAAGGGTCGAAGCACCGGTTACGGTTACAGGCTCTATCCAAAGGACAATCCGGATTCTGAACGCATTCTGGTCGGCAACCATAGTATGGATCTCCTCGATATTCCGGTATACATGTACAAGTACCATCGCGACAAATCGCGTTCGAGCCACATGGAGAAGGGTTGCAAGCATCTTGGGGTGCCGGTGGTGAAGCTGTCAGAAACAATCCCACTTTTAAAATTATCTTACATTCGGAGGTAATATTACGTAAAAAAATTCGTGCTTACGAGGAGATTCCAGGAAGCAATTGATAAACGGATCGCCAGTGTAACCCTGGGGACAAGTGCATACAGCCATGTGGTTTATTACTAAGCACTGGGCTCCCGTGCCACAAGAGCCTGGACATGGGTCTGTACACTTCTGCCTGAGGCAAGCTCTGTTACTGGCACATTCCGAATCTATGGTACACTCCGGTCGACAGTTCGGTGGTGATCCTATATAATTGTCCATACAAGAACAGCTCGGCATTTCGGCGAAGATGCGACATACAGAGAATGGACCACAGGGTGAAGGTACACAAGGATTCACTGGTTCGGCTACTACTGTAGAAATATTGCTTACTTAGAACCGTTGTCCAAACAGATATGTAAATAAATTATTAATACCCAGACAGATTTTCATGATCATCATTATTTAGAATTCGGTGTAATCATCTATCCGGGTATCCTTGATCAAATCTTGTGGTCACTTACTAGGAATATTGAAACATCTAACGAAGGGATCGCCGGTATATCCTGAATTGCAACTGCAGATCGGGCTGTGATTGATAGCCTCGCATCTCGCGTTGATGCCACAGATTCCAGGGCAAGGGTCCACGCACTTGCGATTCTTGCACGCACGATTCGTGGCACAATCCGAGCTGGCTATGCACTCTGCCCGACAGATCGGTGGACTTCCCAAAAACGTAGGCAGACACGAACAAATAGCTTGTCCATTGGACACGCGGCATTGACTGTTCAAGCCACAAGGAGATGGATTGCATGGATCTGCTGGTTTCGCTGTTAAGAATATTCGCGTTAAAAATACTATTTTTCAATTGACGTCATTTGAAAATGATTTAATCAACTCACGCAGTGCTTGAACGATGTTGCACTGTGTGAACGGATCTCCGGTGTATCCAAATTGGCAAGTGCACATCGGCGCGTGGTTGATAACTTGGCAGACAGCATTGAAACCACAGAATCCTGGACAAGGATTTTGGCACTTGGACCTGATGCAAGCTTGGTCGGCTGTACAGTCAGAATTGATGATGCATTCTGGTCGGCAACCTTCGTAAGGATTGCCAATGTAATCCGGGAGACAAGTGCAAGAAGCCGCGCCGTTTAATTCGTTGCATCTCGCATTCGAACCACAAGGGGACGGAACGCATGGGGTTGGTTTCTCTACATCTTTCATAACTACAAAAATTTATCTTCCTGATTTTTCTGTTTTTTGTTGGACATTATTATTAGCAAATGGACTGCTCTTACCTGGCCTTTCAATACATTGAACGAACGGATCGCCAACGAAACCATAAGAGCAGACACACATGGGTGTATGACTGATCACTCGGCACTCAGAATTTGCACCGCAAGAACCAGGGCATGGGTCACGACATTTTTGATTTATGCAAGCTAAGTGTGTGGAGCATTCGCTGTTGCTCACGCATTCTGGTTTACAGTTTGGCGGGGAACCGAGGAATTCCGGCAGGCATGAACATGATGGAGAATTGTTTATCACTTGGCAACGACTATTCGGGCCGCAAGGAGACGGAATGCACGAGTCCGTTACTTGGGGTTCTTCAGCTAATAGGAATAAAATAAATAACTTGTTTAAAGAGGGAACTCATTTTTGACTAAGAGACTGCAGATTTTTATGCTGCAATATCTAAATAAAATTTCTTTTATTCTTTATATCTGTAGTTTATGAATAAGTAACATTTGATTACTCACGTTTTCGGACACATATAGTAAAAGGGTCGCCAGTCAGGTCGGACGGGCAGCTACAGATTGGGTTGTGATTCACGACCAAGCATTCTGCTCTGATTCCGCAAGTTCCTGGGCAGGGATCCACGCATTTCTGATTGTTACAAGCCATATTCGAGGGACAGTCCGAGCTGAGAATACATTCGGGGCGGCAATTCGGCGGTGTGTCCAGATAACCAGGGATACAAGAGCAGACCGCTTGGTCATTTATCTTTCTGCACTGACTGTTCGGCCCACAGGGTGACGGATTGCACGGGTCTCTGGGCGTTTGTACTATTCATAGGTCAAAAGAATTATTTAAATATCTTAAATACTCTCATATAAATAAATTATTGGTTTGGCATATACCTTGAACGGTAGAGCAAATTACGAATGCGTTTCCTGAAGTTCCGGGCGGGCAGGTGCAAACAGGGACATGATTCACGACAGAGCACAAGGCGTTTTGGCCACAAGTACCAGCGCATGGATCGTTGCATTTACTCCTGATACAAGCTCTGTCTCTGGGACAATCCAAATTGAGAACACATTCCGGGCGACAACCCAGGTAAGGGTCTCCTTGATACTCTGGTAAACAAGTGCAAATTCCATCGAGGCATTGAGTGTTTGCGCCGCAATTTGCACAAGGATCCACAGGTCTATCCATTGCTACCATTTTAATAAAAAGTAATGATAAATGGGAATGAACATTACATTTCAATATACCGATATTATTAATAGTACATCAATATATCAAAAAGTATTGGAAGTTTGTCCTTAATAATCAAGTATAGGATTAAATTTCTACCTGGAGCAGGGGAGCACCTAACGAAAGGATCTCCAGAAAATCCATCGGGGCACGTGCAAATGGGTGTGTGGTTTATTACAGAACATTGGGCGCCTACACCGCAAACTCCTTCGCAAGGGTAACGGCACTTCCTCTGAATACAAGCCTGATTGCTTGGGCATTCTGAATTTCGTACACACTCTGGTCTGCAATTCGGTGGTGTTCCCATGTATTCCGATAAACAGGCACACGATGCTTGACCGTTTATGTCACGACATTCGGAATAAGGCCCGCAGGGAGATGGTACGCAGGGGTTCACGTATGATGGCACGGTAGGTGAAGGTTTATCCACTGGAATAAGTTTTTGGAAATCAGAGACCATTTCTATTTACAAATGCACTTGTAAATCTACAATTTCGACTTACTTATCAAGTCGAAACATGCAACGAGTGGGTCACCGGTGAAACCAGGTTGGCAAGAGCATATAGCATTATGATTGATTGTTTCGCATCTCGTATTTGAGCCGCACGATCCAGGGCAGGGGTTGCTGCATTTTTTATTAATACAAGCTAGATTCGGGGCACACTCGGCGCTGACCGTACATTCGGGTCTACAGTATGGTGGGCTGCCGATAAAATCGGGTAAACAAGAACAAACCGATTGAGCATTGATCGCTCTGCACTGACTGTTGGGTCCACAGGGAGATGGATTACAAGGGCGGCTTATTGCTTGATCAACTTCTGCAAAAGATTAGTTAACAATGGCATATTTTCAATTACAATTTTTTAAAGAGAGTTGGGCAATGAAATATAATAAAGGGCTGATTGTTTTCTTGCCTGGCATTGGAGAGCAGAGAACGAACGCGTTTCCGGTGTACTTAGGGTAGCATTCGCACACCGGTAGATGATTTACAACGTGACATTCTGCGTTGCGACCACAGGTTCCAGGGCAAGGGTCTCTGCATCTATTACTCATGCAAGCTTGATTGGCAGGGCAATCGGAATTCAGGAGACACTCCGGTCGACATCCTTCGTACGGATTTCCAATATAACTGGGAATGCAGGTGCACGATCCTGCACCGTTCAATTCTTTGCAAACGGCGTTCGAGCCGCAAGGGGATGGATTACACGGGTCGGCGGGCATGGGAATGACTGTCGCTGGAACATTAGATATCATTAAAGTTTACACTATCATGGATTTCGGGTTTCGTTTAGAAAATTACGCTTACGTTCTTTGAAAACGCATTGGGTGAAGGGATCACCGGTGTAACCGTTCAGACATGTGCACATGGGGGTGTGACTGACAACGTAACAGTTCGCACCGGTTCCGCAGGATCCTGCGCATGGGTCTCTACACTTTTGATTGATGCAGGCCAATTGAGTAGGGCACTCGCTGTTGCTGACACATTCTGGGCGACAGTTGGGTGGGCTGCTAGAAAAGCCTGGCGAGCAGGAGCACGAGGGAGAGTTGTTGATCACTTGACACTGAGAATTTGGGCCACAGGGCGATGGTTGGCAAGGGTCTACTACTGGCTCTTCCACTAAAATGTAAAAACGGATATCACAATTTAGTATTACTCGGTTTCGATTTACGGTTTGTTAGGGACCATGTCTTGCAATTGTGACAAAGTGAATCCTTACAGAAAGGTATGCATTGGATAAACGGATCGCCGGTGTAACGCACGGGACAGTTGCAGATGGGATTATGATTGACGACATTGCAATTGGCTCCGATTCCGCAGGTTCCTGGACAAGGATTCATGCACCTCTGATTGGTACATGCCTCATTCTGCGGGCAGTCTGTGCTCACTACACACTCGGGCCTACAGGTGGGTGGGCTTCCTAAGAATCCACGGATGCAAGAGCACACAGCCTGACCGTTTACGACTCTGCACTCGCTATTAGGTCCGCAGGGAGTCGGGCTACATGGGTTGATGGGTGTCATATCTGGTGAACATAAAAATCATTAGAGATGTGCAAGAATCCGAAGAGGTCAGAGGCCAACAATTCTGCTTGGGATCGAGATGGGCTCGTGAGAACGTTAGAGATTCTCGAATATGATTCTCGTATACCTCTAAGAATCATTACTAAACGTATCGTTATCGTAAATCATTACGAAAGCGTATGCTGCCAACGTTATTACATATTTGAAAATAATGGGTATTAAGGATTCGTGGCGAACCTATAATAACACTTAGCTACCTTGCAGTGGGTTACATTGACTGAACGCGTTTCCGGTCATATTTCCAGGGCAGCTGCACATCGGGACGTGATTGATAACCAGGCAATTAGCATTTATGCCACAGGTTCCAGGGCAGGGATCCATGCATTTGTTGCGTAAGCAGGCTCTATCTCGAGGACAGTCCGTGTTCAGAACGCATTCAGGTCGACATCCTAAGTATGGGTTTCCTTGGAACTCTGTCAGGCACGTGCAAACACCGTTTATACACTCAGCATTGGGACCACAGGGTGACGGGGTACATTGGTCTTCCACCGCTGCAAAGTCAAACGAGTTCAGAAAAACAGGCTACAGGCGATTTTCCATTCAAGGATAAGCTTCTTACATGTGGCTGGTAACAATTGGCACGAGGTGAACGGATTTCCTGTGAAACCTTCGGGGCAATTGCATACGGGAATGTGATTAACCACGGCACAAATTGCGCCGGAACCACAGGAGCCTGGGCAAGGGTCTCTGCATTTCATTGTGATGCAAGCCATGTCGCTCTGGCACTCGGAATTGATCGTACATTCGGGTCTACAGTTCGGAGGCTGGCCTGTGTAGCCTTCTAGGCAGCTACAAGCAGCCGAACCGCGTATGTTCCTGCATTGTGCAAAACTACCGCAAGGAGACGGTAAGCAAGGGTCTTTCTCTATTGGGCCAGGGGTCACAGCTAAAATTAATAATTTTTGGTTCTTAATTGCACAAATAATGTTTTTGACAATCGTGAATGGATAGTGAATGGTATTACGTGGTATCGGCGTGCAAATGGTGAATGGGTCTCCGCTGTATCCGGGCATGCAACTGCATATGGGGCTATGGTTCACAACCACGCATTTGGTATTCAGACCACAGGGGCTCGGGCACGGGTTCTCGCATTTGTAATCTTTGCACGCTAGCTGGGTGGGACATTCGGAGCTGGCCACGCACTCCGGTCGACATCCAGGAGGAGTGCCTACGTAGGTCGGGAGGCACGAGCACACGGCTTGGCCGGATATCTCTTTGCATTGGCTGTTCGGGCCGCAGGGTGACGGACTACACACGTTCTCTTTACCGGGAACTATTACTGGGTAAACAATTTTTGACTGATTAGTGTACAGGGAACAATTAAATATTCGTTTAATTGAAAATATCAGTTCAACATAAAAAAAGTTATTCTCCTATCAAGTGTGTCCAAATATTAATGAGGGCCAGTGTATGTTCAAAAGTTGGGTTTCACTTACTATCCATGCTGCACACGACAAATGGGTCGCCAGTGAATCCTGGCCGGCAATTGCAGAACGGTTGGTGATTAACTACCGAGCATTCGGCGTTTTGGCCGCAGGTACCGGGACACGGGTCTTGACATTTGTTTCGTACGCACATTCGGTTCGCCGGGCAATCGGGATTAATCACGCACTCGGGTCTACAGCCTACGTACGGATTGCCGACGTATTCAGGGGGGCAATAGCAAACGCCGAGACCGTCTCTTTCTCTGCAAAGCGCGTTTGTGCCGCAAGCACCTTCCGCGCAGGGCGACGGTTGAATTGGGTCGCGAGCTAGAAAAAAAAATCACGATTAGTCTGTCGGTACGCGAACGCGAATTGAATTCTCCCTTACTTATTATCGTGCAACGAGTGTAAGGGTCGCCGGTGAAACCGTTCGGGCAAACACAGTTCGGTACGTGATATGTCACATGGCATTCAGCACTCTCGCCGCAGAGACCTGGACACGGATCTCTGCACTTCTGTCGCACGCAGGTTTGGTGGCTGGGGCACTCGGGGTTCGATATGCACTCGGGTCTACAATTGGGCGGGACACCCATATACTCGGGCAGGCAACTACAGGAGGGGGTGTTGTTGATCACTTGGCACTGAGAATACGGGCCGCAGGGTGACGGCTGACAGGGGTTCGTGGGCGCTACTACTTCCTCTATAATCGGTGAACGAGATGTATTAATAAATCATACCATTGCAAGTATGCTTTAATATTATTATCCTACGTCACTTCAATCAAGAATGTTTTACACTGATGAGGTGGTTCTACTAAATTGTAAGGTAATATTTAAAAATATGTATTTTAATCCTCATAATGGTATTAAACAAGGTCCATCTAAGAATTTTTGTAGAACCACCGTAAGTGAATTAAAGTTATTGTATGAGATTCAATTGCATATTATTCATTCTCTTACTGATCATTTCGCATCGAATAAAAGGATCTCCAGTATATCGTTCTGGACAAGAGCAAATAGGATTATGGTTCACGACCAAACAGCTCGCTTGGACACCGCACGTCCCTGGACACGGATTTCTACATTTCTGGTTGACACAAGCTTGGTCCTTGCGACAATCAGCACTGATCGTGCACTCGGGTCTACACAATGGCGGGGTTCCAAGATATTCTGGGGCACATGAGCACACCGCTTGATCGTTCACTTCTCTACATATGCTGTTCGGACCGCAGGGAGACGGATTGCATGGTCTCGTTGTCGTAGGAACTATTTAGTCAATGAATAATTATCATTAGTCTAATGACAAATTATGCATATGGCAGACAAATTACGGGAACAATGCATGTACCTTGGGCAGGAGAACACACGATTAAAGCGTTTCCATTGGTATTTGGAGGGCAACTGCACATTGGTATATGATTGATAATGTTGCAAATTGCGTTTCGGCCACAAGCTCCCGGACAAGGGTCCACGCATTTATTTCTAATACATGCTCTGTCGTTGGGACAGTCTGTGCTTAAAACGCATTCCGGTCGACAACCAATATAAGGATCTCCGAAGTATTCAGGTAAACAGGAGCACAGACCGTTATTGCACTGGGCGTTGGGACCACACGGGGAGCTGCTGCAAGGGTCTGTCACTGGCTCTTCCGCTACTGTGTTCCAATATCGCATGATTAATCAAATCTATGAACCTCAAATCCTTTTCAAATTGTAATTAAAACTTACTCATCGGTTTGGGCTGGCAACTACTGAAAGGGTCACCGGTATACCCTTCCAAACACGTGCAAACGGGGACATGATTGTAAACTGCGCAGATGCTATTAATACCACAGGATCCTGGGCAAGGATCTTGACATCTTTCACGCATACATGCTTGGTTCCTGGGACAATCTGTGTTCACCACACATTCTGGGCGACAGTTTGGTGGAGCGTCAATGTAATTAGGTGAACAAGAACACGAAGGTGAGCCGTTAATGTTACGACACTGGGAGTTCGGTCCGCAAGGTGAGTTTATACAGGGATCTGTCGGCGTCTCTACGATCGTTGGGGCTAAAATTCCACATGAATTTTCACTTACGAATCATTTCAAATATATACGTAAAAGAAATACTTTGATTGAGTATATCGAACGCTTACGTGGACTGAAGAAGCAGTAAGTAAAAGGATCGCCAGTAAATCCTGGCTTGCAACTACAAATTGGACTGTGATTGACGACTCTGCAAGTACTCTGTTGCCCGCAAGAGCTAGGACAAGGGTCCTCGCATTTATTGTTTCTGCAGGCACGATTTAATGGGCAGTCGGAGCTGATTGTACACTCTGGTCGGCAATTGGGAGGAGTACCGGTATAATTAGGCAAGCAAGAACATGTAGCCTGGCTATTTGATTCTCTACACTGACTGTAAGGTCCGCAAGGCGATGGGTCACACGGATTAGCCAGATTCGGTTCTGTAAAGATGATATCATCCACTATTCTTGTACATTAATTATTTTAATAAATATTGAATATGTATTAGCCAGAAAAATTATGATATTAAATTTGTGCCGTAAGCTAAGTTTTGAAGACGATTACTCAGCGACATAATATTGTAGAATGATGATTTTTCTTTTAAATTAGTGCTTGAAACGAAGAGAAAAAAGTCGTGAAGACTGAATACTAGTGAAAGAATACCCTGAAAGACAAACGTCGTTTGTTGTAAAATTATATTTAAAAATTATCTTACGTGGCTCTCTTAGAGGGGTACAGTACACGAAGGGATCACCGGTGTACCGTTCGAAGCAGGTACATGTAGCTGCGTGATTGACAACGTAACACTGTGCATTCTGGCCACAAGTGCCTGGGCAAGGGTCCCTGCACTTTGACCTGATACACGCCTGATTAGATGGACAATCCGAACTAAGAGTACATTCTGGTCTGCAACCCTCGTAAGGATTTCCAATGTAGTCGTTCTGACAGGAACAGGAAGCAGAATTTTGTTGCACTCTGCAGACTGCATTCGCCCCACAAGGGGACGGAGTGCAAGGATCTGGTCTGCTAATTTCAACGTCGACTGAAACGATTGGAAGTCTTGGTTACTTTGAACTTTAGTTATACATATATATCCTTCATAAGTAGATAGCGGAACTTTATGCATAATAAAATGTTCATGAGTTAAAGAATGTATTTTAAACGGAGATTAACACTGAATCTACTAGTCATAAATATGATTGAACATGATCAATACCGATATTACCTTTCTATAAATGCATAAAACTCGCTATCTATTCATAAGTTTTAGTAAAATGTAAATTCCAAAAATGAAATCCTATAATAACTTGAATATATATCTAAAATAATTATCTAAAACTTATGAATATATGAGGAACTAAATTCCACTATTCTTACATTGCTGCGGAATGCACTGTGTAAACGGATTTCCTGTGTAGCCATTATTGCAAGCGCACATCGGTGTGTGGCTGACAACATTGCAAACTGCATTCAGTCCACAGGAATTTACACAAGGATCACGACATTTTCTATTGATGCAGGCTAATCTGTTTGGACACTCGTTATTGGTGACGCATTCTGGCCGACAGTTAGGGGGTGAGCCAATGAATTCTCTGAGACAAGAGCAAGATGCTTGATCATTTACTACTTGACATTCCGCGTTTGGACCACAAGGGGATGGCTGACAGGGGTTGACAGGAATCGAAGGTCTCTCAGCTTCAAAAATCAGATAGGACATATTATTTCCTCTGTTATTAAAAGTAGTGAAATGAAATTAATCTTTTCTGAATCCTTACGCATTGGATAACAGCTGACGAATGGATCACCGGTCATTCTTTCCCTACATGAACACACGGGATTATGATTTACGACGTTGCAAACCGCGTTCAGTCCACAGCTACCGGGGCAAGGATTTTCGCATCTTTGATTTGTGCAAGCTTCGTTTAACGGACAGTCCGAGCTAACTGTGCATTCTGGTCTACAAGTGGGCGGCATGCCTACGTATCCGTTTATACAAGAGCATACAGCTTGCATATTGTTTTGCCTGCATTGGCTATTGGGACCGCAGGGTGACGGGTTGCAAGGATCGCTCACAGTAGTTACTAAAATTTCACAAATATTCTTAGAAATGTTTGTACAGTCTTAGAAATGTTTCGCCGTATTAAATTTTAAGAATGGTTTATCTACCTTGGACAGGTGAACAAAGTATGAAAGCATTGCCGGACATTCCCGTGGGACAACTGCACATGGGAATGTGGTTGAAAACGTTGCATAATGCACCCTGCCCGCAAATACCGACACACGGATCGACGCATTTGTTTTGAACACACGCTCTATTGGCTGGACATTCGTTGCTGAGAACGCATTCCGGTCTACAACCCGTGTACGGATCACCGGAATATTCTGGCAAGCAACTGCAGACGCCGTTATTACAACGTGCATTCGATCCGCAAGGCGAAGGATTGCATGGATCGCTTTCAACTGGTCGAGCTACAATATTTTACCATCAAAGTAACAGTCGAAAGAAAATGGAATCGTAAGAATTATTTAGTATCTTTTAGGACTCTTACGTGGTTCGATGAAACAATTGGTGAACGGGTCTCCGGTATAACCGGGCAGGCATGAGCAAGTGGGAACGTGATTGATAACAGTGCACTGAGCTTGAGAAGCACAAGATCCAGGACAAGGGTCTCTACATCTCTGATTCATACAGGCTTGATTGGGAGCACAGTCCGAGTTTATGGTACATTCTGGTCTACAATTTGGAGGACTTCCGTTGTATGTAGCTAAGCAAGAACATGACGGTATGCCGCCGACGTTTCTACATTCTGAGTAGGCACCACATGGGGATGGAATGCATGGGTCTTTCGGTACGACATCGTTCTGAACGGGTGGTGTCACTATAAACGTATTGCAAGTTGTCATGACTGAGATCCAACTGAATAGTTACAATTAAATAATAGTAAATAATGGATTTAATAAAAAAACTAAATACTGAATAATATTAATAAATGAGTTTTATCAATAATAATTTATATATTTAGAAAAGTATTCAAATACCTTCTAACATCTGGAAAAAAAATATTCTACTTACACGGGATGGGGAAACACACAGTGAACGGATCACCGGTGTAGCCTCCCACGCAACTGCAAAGAGGCGCGTGATTGATCACTCGGCAATTAGAATTCTGTCCGCAGGAAGCGGGGCACGGGTTCATACATTTCTGTCTCATGCAAGCTCTATCCGACGCGCATTCTGAGCTAGTGACACACTCGGGTCTACAACCCGGTGGCGTTCCAACGTAACTCGGTATGCATGAGCAAACAGCCACTTCGTTTATCACTCTGCACTGGCTATTTGGACCGCATTGTGCATTTCCACAAGGGTCTTTCGGGGCATCGGAAACTGGAGGGACAATATAATAAATAATTTTCTTCTAAAATATTTAACAACTATTTAAAGCATTTGCATCATTTGAGTATCTACGGAGCACATCAATAAATTATATCACTAAAAATTATGATCTATCTACATTAATTTATTTAACAGTGTTAATTATAATATGAAATATTATATTAATCTTGTTGGCCGACATTGTATGATGCAAGTGTTTTAAACGATTCTAAGTAACGGGGGTAAGACTTACCAATGGGTTGGAGGGAACAGTATCGATAAGGGTCACCAGTGTACCCACTAAAGCATGTGCAAGTAGCTCGATGATTGATAACTCGGCATTCTGCGTTCGTACCACATGTTCCTGGGCACGGGTCAACGCATTTTGAATTGATACAAGCTCGATTGGGTGAACAGTCAGAGTCTAGAACGCATTCCGGTCTGCACCCTTCATAGGGATTTCCCATGTAACCTGGAAGACAGGTGCAAGAACCTACGTCGTTTCTCTCTGCGCACCTTGCATTCGATCCGCAAGGGGAGGGTAAACAAGGATTCATTTGCACTTGGGTGTCCTCAACTAAAATAGTATACATGCCAATATAATAGATGGCATTTTATCTTATCCAAGATATTTAAAAACTGTTATTAAATTATAGTGTTAATAATTACTTTGGAATAAACAAAGTCAAAGGATTATTGTTACTTCAAAAAAACTTCTGGAGCATTAAGTCAGTGTTAGAATTAACTAAAAAGAATTCTTCAAGAAACTGAACAATTTATATTGTAATATATAGTATGTAAAATTCTTACTGGGTCTAAGGAAGCATTGTGTGAACGGATCACCGGTATACCCATTATCGCAATAACACATTGGCGTATGGCTGACAGTTCGACACTGAGCATTAGCTCCACAAGAACCGGGACAAGGATCCCTGCATTTTTGGTTTATGCACGCCTGATTACTAGGACACTCGCTGTTGCTTATGCATTCCGGTCTGCAATTCGGTGGCGAACCGATGAAATCAGGTAAACAGGTGCAAGAGGGTGAACTTCCTGCTATTTGACACTGTGCATTAGGTCCACAAGGTGAGGGCTGACAAACGTTTATTGGCTCCGGTGGAACCGGTGCTAAAAAATGCACTTAAATGTATTAAACAGTCCACTGAAGGATACCTACGTATGTTTGGAGGACTTACGAGGTGGAAGACATCTAACAAATGGATCACCCGTGAAACCTTCCGGGCAATGGCAAATGGGATTGCGATTTGCAACTGTACAACGGGCGCCTAAACCACAAGATCCGACGCAAGGATTTCTACATTTTTGATTTGTACAAATTTCATTTGGTGGACACTCCGAATTGACTATACATTCTGGACGACAGTTTGGTGGATTCCCTAAGTAACCTGGTACGCAGCTACAAATTGCTTGGCCGTTATTTGATCTACATCTACTGTTTGGTCCGCAGGGTGACGGACTGCACGGGTTGGATGGAACGCTCGCTGTTAAGGCATAGAATTGTTTATAGAAGATGTTTTATGTTACATGGAATCGTAGTCTAATGACGAGAAAAGCTAGATACCTATGATGGGTCGGCAGAATGCGAATGCGTTTCCTTCGAAGCCGACTGGACAGCTACACATCGGTACGTGATTAACAACATTGCAAATTGCATTAGTCGTACAAACGCCAACGCAAGGATCTTCACATTTGTTCCTCACGCAAGCTCTGTCTCGTGGACAGTCGGTGTTAAGCACGCACTCTGGTCGACAACCAATAGTGGAGTCCCCAAAATAATTGGGCATGCAAGAGCAAATTCCATTGTCGCATTGAGCATTTGGTCCACAGGGAGATGGGTTGCACAAATCCGCTTCCATTGGTACAGCTAATGCAAATTTTTAATTTCAATCAATTCTCAAGTAACTGATAAACGTAAACTAATTTTATTAATTAACACCGATAAACGGAATCAATGAGTATCTTCCGAAAATTATTACTCACGAGGACTGATCTGTTGGTTGCATTGACTGAACGGATCGCCGGTGTACCCTTCGATACACGAACACATGGGAACATGATTGAATACTGTACACCGAGCATTGAAACCGCAAGAGCCTGGGCAAGGGTCTCTGCATCTCTCCTGAATGCAAGCTTGATTGCTAGGACATTCAGAATTGATTGTACATTCTGGTCTACAGTATGGCGGACTACCACGGTAGTTTTGCAAACAGGTGCAAGCTGGAGTCTGACCCACGTTCTGGCAGATCGCATTAGGACCACAGGGCGATGGTGAGCAAGGATCTTGTTGCACCGCAGGTGCTTCTACCGGGGCTTTTGAGAAAAGTTTATTAGATATTTTAATTGAGACGTTGCGCATGTATTTAAAAAATAATACAACTGATGAAAACGCGATTTTCTATTATAATTTTTTTTTGTAAATATGATTAAGTAAATCCTTTGTATATTAAACAATAAAAATCTGATAATAATATAATGAAAGAAATGTGTAGAAACGATATTGTATTCACTTCTTAAATACAAATGCAATAATGTTTTCATATTTCTGAAAATTCGTACCAGGCTCACGGAAGCATGCGGTGAACGGGTCACCCGTGAATCCATTCTCGCAGAAGCAAATTGGACTGTGATTAATGACCCTGCAATTGGCATTGACGCCGCACGAATTGGGGCAAGGATCCACGCATTTTTGGTTCACACAGGCGCGGAATAAAGGACACTCGGTGCTAACCACACACTCTGGTCTACAATTGGGTGGAGTGCCCAAGTAGGAAGATCGACAGGAACAAATCGCCTGATTATTGTTCAC
Source organism: Ceratina australensis (assembly GCA_004307685.1). Classification (NCBI taxonomy): domain Eukaryota; kingdom Metazoa; phylum Arthropoda; class Insecta; order Hymenoptera; family Apidae; genus Ceratina; species Ceratina australensis. The sequence continues at coordinate 1,439,309 of SHCU01000001.1, forward strand.
GCGACATTCGCTGTTCGGTCCGCAGGGCGACGGGTTGCATGGATCTGTCTTTTCATCTTCTTCTAAAAGATGGTTTGCAAAGAATGATGGATACACGAAGATAACTTGTTAGTCAAACAGCGTAGAAGAATTTTCAATTATAAAATCTATCCAGATTTCATGCCAACATAAATATGAAGTAATACTCAGAGGTAAAAATATAAATAATAAATTCGATGAAACCAGAAAATATTGAATTGAAACTTCTACACCGCTTGAACGCTTTTTTTATATCAAAACTCTTACGGCTGATTGGGTTTAGACTGCAATATCTAAACGGATCTCCTGTATAACCCTGCAAGCAAGTGCACATGGGTAGATGGTTCAGGGCATTGCACATGGCATTTTGACCGCAAGCGCCTGGACAGGGATCTTGACATTTCGATCTGACGCACGCAAGATTCGCCGGACAGTCAGAATTCACGAGACATTCTGGTCTGCAACCCTCATAAGGGTTTCCAATATAATCAGGCAGACAGGTGCAAGCACCTGCGTTGCCTGACACCCTACAAACGGCGTTCGCCCCGCAGGGTGTTGGAGTACAAGGTGAAGGTCTTTCTTCAGCAACTACAAGATATTTAAAGTGATGTTTACTTTAAATTCATTAGATTTAAATGCGAAGTGAAGAAAAATAACAATGCGAATAAAGAAAACTTCTTTCATTTTTTCACTACGTGACTCTTCTAGTTTCTCACGGGAATTACGTGCACGGTATTGCAAATTATTGTATTATATGATGTAATCTGAAAGAGAACTTACTTTGAACAGGAGTGCACTGAACGAAAGGATCACCAGTGAATCCTGTACTGCAAGAGCAAATCGGGGTGTGACTGAACATACTACATGCAGCGTTGGTTCCACATAATCCTGGGCAGGGATCTCTGCATTTCTGATTTACACAAGCCTCACGAATAGAACAGTCGCTATTGCTAATGCATTCTGGCCTACATTTCGGTGGGGATCCAATAAATTCTGGCAAGCACGAGCACGATGGTGCTTGGTTTACGACCTGACATTGCGCGTTCGGACCACAGGGTGAAGGGTTACACGGGTTAACCGGTTGCAGAGGTTCTTGGACTAAATTAATTATATAAAATTAGGGAATCTCTCTAAATCAGTAATTTACATCAGTTTGATTCAATTTCTCACCTATAATAGTACAACTAGTGAAAGGATCACCAGTCAAGCCTTCGGGACACCTACAAATCGGGTTGTGATTGACCACAGAGCATTCCGCCCTTAAGCCGCATGTTCCAGGGCAAGGATCTCTGCATTTCTGATTGATACAAGCTCTCGATTGCTCGCAGTCCGAGCTGACCACGCATTCTGGTCGACAGGTCGGCGGATTGCCTATGAAACTTTCTATACATTTGCAAACAGCTATTCCGTTCACTTCCTGGCAATGACTATTCGGTCCACAGGGCGATGGGTTGCAAGGATTCTGAACTACGTCTTCTAATAAAAAAATAGGAACTTCAGATTGCGATTCAATAAAATAATTCGTTGAACTCTTTCGAGAATATGGCGATTGTTATTAATTAAAATTTGAAACTCTGTACCCTGAATGGGAGAACATGAAACGAAAGCATTTCCAGACATCCCTGCAGGACAGCTGCACATAGGAACGTAATTGATCGTTTGGCATTGCGCGTTCTGTCCACACGTTCCTATACAAGGATCCACGCATTTGTTCCTTATGCAAGCTCTGTCACGACTGCAGTCACTGTTCATTACGCACTCAGGGCGGCATCCGGTATATGGATCGCCTTGAAATTCTGGAAGACACGTGCACGTGCCATCGCGACAGACTGCGTTCGCACCGCATGGTGAAGGGTTACAAGGATCTGATATTGGTTCCTCGGCTGTTGGCCAATTAATTGGTTTAGCGTGTGTTTGACGAAAAATAGTTTAGAGTAATATTGCAGTGCATTCAGAGGAATAGAAAAATTTATAAAAGATCTGTTATGTGTACGGAATAAAATGAAATAAACAGGAATGATGACTCGAAGATTTTATATTGTACGTCATTATGAACGCAGAACTATTCTTCTGAAGTCACATTTAGTCTAAAAGAATTCTTACGTATTACGGGACTGAGGACGCAATTGCTGAAGGGGTCTCCCGTGTATCCTTCAGGACAAGAACAAATCGGGACATGATTAAGTACAGTGCATCGTGCACCGAATCCACAAGACCCTGGGCAAGGATCAGAACACTTCTCGCGGATACAAGCGAGTGCACTCGAGCATTCCGCATTGATCGTACATTCAGGTCTACAATTAGGTGGAATACCAATGTAAGAGGGTGAACATGAACAGGATGGGTTCCCCCCAACATTGCGGCACTGCGAATAGGGACCGCAAGGGGATGGCAAACAAGCGTCCTGTTGCGTGGGTGCTGCAACGTCCGGGCCTGTGGAATTCAATGCATAAAGTCCTGTGTTCACAAACACTTTCTCTGTTTATCTACGTCTCAACTTTTTCTCGTTATAGAAGCTGTGAATTCTGTACTAAATCTGTGAGTTTGACTGGGAAAAGTTCAAACGAATTTTTATATAAAATACGAACGTGGAGTGGGGAAACAGATAGTGAAAGCGTCCCCGGTGAAGCCTTGTTGGCAGGAACAAATAGGACTCCGGTTGATGACTCTGCAGATTGCATTCCTTCCACAAGGATCAGGACAAGGGTCAATGCATTTCTGATTAACGCAAACCAGATTGGGAGCACACTCTGCACTAACTACGCATTCTGGTCTACATGACGGAGGTGATCCGATAAAATCTGGCGAACAGGAGCACACAGCTTGTCCGTTGTTCACTCTGCAGACACTATTCGGTCCGCAGGGCGATGGTTGACAAGGATTTACTACGTTTGGTAAGGTCACTGTTCCATTAAAATAAACGTAATCAGAATTTTACGAGTCTTAGAAATAATTATGAATTAGAAGTAAATTGTGTTTTACAAACCTATTTCTTCTTCTCTACAAAATCTGAATGGATCACCGGTGTATCGGGGCAAGCAGTTGCAAGTGGCCACGTGATTGACCACTTGGCAAACTGCATTCTGGCCGCAAGTGCCAGGGCAAGGATCCTCGCATTTGAATCGAATACAGGCTCTACTCGGTACGCAATCTGAGTTTATCACACATTCTGGCCTGCAGCCCTCGTAAGGATTGCCTATGTACCCTGATAAGCAGGTGCAGGAACCTACTCCGTTTCTCTCCTTACAGATTGCATTTGCTCCGCAGGGAGACGGTACGCAGGGTTCGGGCATGTACATTGGTATAACTACAAATTGAATTACAAATTTATGAACGAATAGAATTAAATCTTATTGTTATGTAGCATTAGTATTTAGTATATTATTAATATACAAAGAATGGAACATTTCTTCGTATATTAGCAAAAGTCTCAAAACCGATTGAAGTATTTAGATCGGAACCGGGGTGTTAGCAGATTATAAATATTACTGAGGTATTCAAAAATGATCTTACGTTGTTGAGTGACACATTGAGTGAACGGATCTCCGGTGAATCCTTGAGAACACGAGCACATCGGTGTATGGGATACAGTATTGCACAGAGCATTGGCGCCACAAGAGCCCGGGCAGGGATCTCTACATCTTTGATTGATACAAGCTAAATTGCTCGGACATTCACTATTGCTGACACACTCCGGACGACAATTCGGAGGGGAACTAACGAATTCTGGCAAGCAAGAACACGACGGGGAGTCGTTCACTACTTGACATTGCGCGTTTGGCCCACAGGGCGACGGCACGCAAGGATTCTGTTGCGGTGGTGCTTCCAATGCTAAAATAAAATTTCATTTAGGCAAGTGAAATGATCGGATGCGACACTAAACGATTTAACTCACGTTTCTCAATACACCTAACGAAGGGATCGCCTGTCATGCCAGTAGGGCAATTGCAGATTGGATTATGATTCACTACTTGACAAGTCGCCCTGATTCCACAAGTTCCGACACACGGATTGCTACATCTCTGATTGATACAAGCTTCGGTAGGGCCGCAGTCCGTGCTCACTACGCACTCTGGTCTGCATGTCGGTGGAATGCCAACAAAACCAGGGATGCAAGTGCACACGGCTTGCTCGTTCACCTCTCTGCACTGACTGTTCGGTCCACAGGGTGACGGATTACATGGATTACTTACGACAGGGTCTAATTAAACGGACAGTCAATTAATGCTGGCATATTTAAGACATTTCATAATTCAGTCGTAAGGAATTTTCCTGAGATGTTTGTACCTCTGAATGGGTTGCAAGATATGAACGCGCTTCCTGTCATTCCAACAGGACAGCTGCACATTGGTATGTGATTATACACATTGCAAATCGCGTTTTGACCACAAGTGCCACCACAAGGGTCCATGCATTTATTACGCAGACAGGCTCTGTCCAGAGGACAATCCGTGTTCAAGACACATTCCGGTCGACAACCGACGTAAGGATCGCCCTGATAATCGGATAAACATGTGCAGACACCGGTATTGCATTGTGCATTGGGACCACAAGGTGAAGGGTTGCATGGGTCCTCGGGAACCGTTGCGACAGCTATAATTAATTGATCGAAATTTGGTTCTACAAACGTTTCTTAATCTTTGATTAAATGTACAGAATGAATTTATTTTTATATTTTCAAAGTAACACTCCATATACTGATTTCATTAAACATAACTATGAGACAGTAAGTACTAATTTCTCTATTTTCCCATATTCAAATTAATTTTTCAATGTTCTGACAAAAAACTTTTCAGTAATTCACTCTGTATACATTTTTTAATTATGCGGAGTCTTACGCGGAGCGGGAGAACAGCTGCTGAAAGGATCGCCAGTGAATCCCTCCAGACAAGCGCAAATCGGAACGTGGTTGAAAACTGTGCATCGCGCGGACAGGCCGCAAGAACCAGGACAGGGATCTGTGCATCTCTGTCTGATGCACGCTCTGTCGCTTGGACAGTCCGAATTCACCGTGCACTCTGGCCTACAGTTAGGTGGGCTGCCGAAGTAATTAGCTAAACAGGAACAGGAAGGCGCACCACCGATATCTCGGCACTCTGAGTACGGACCGCATGGGGATGGTACGCAGGGGTTTTGAGGTAGATCAGGTAACGTTGGTTGAGCTAAAGAAACGATAAATAATTCAAATTTATGAGTAATAATCTTCTAGAGAGAACCTTTTGATATGCGTCAATGAAAGGTTGAATTGTGGAACGATAAGTAATTTAAAACTTATGCAAAGTGAAACAATTGTTTAAGATGAAAAAAAAATATATCTTTGGCACGAGTCGAGAAACTTACTTGATAGAGGGAAACACCTGGTAAACGGATTCCCAGTGTTTCCTTCTCGGCAGGTACAAATGGGACTGTGATTTACGACTAGACAATTGGTATTCTGTCCACACGGTCGCGGACAGGGGTTCACGCATTTCTGATTCACGCAGGCACGGTTCAAGGGACAGTCCGAGCTGATAACACACTCCGGACGACACGAGGGAGGCGTTCCGGTGTACTCCGGCAAACAGGAGCACACCGCGTTACCAGAAACGACTCGACATTGACTGTTCGGTCCGCATGGTGACGGAACGCATGGGTCTGTTTGGTCCTCGACTTTGTCTGGGGAATAGAAATGTTATCACAATGGCTGATAAAATTAGAATGCAAGCACGTATAAAATTTCTACGCCACACTAATTAAATTGTTCATGAAAATTTATTTATTTTTTGCTTTTACTGCAATTTTTATGTGAATGCAATATACTTTACCAGGTTCTCGTATAAGTTGGCAAAATCTGAACGGATCTCCCGTGAAACCAGGATTGCAAGTGCACATGGGAGTATGATTGATAACTTGGCAAATAGCGTCTTGTCCGCAGGTTCCTGGACAAGGGTTCTGGCACTTGTTTCTGATACATGCTAAATTCGAGGGACAGTCCGAGCTAATGGTACATTCTGGTCGACATCCTTCGTAAGGATTGCCGATGTACTCGGGCAGACATGCACAAGATCCTACACCGTTTTGCTCTTTACAGATCGCATTAGAACCACAGGGCGATGGAGTGCAAGGAGAAACTGGCCTCGCTAAATGATAAAATATACTTTTGCTAAAGTAATTCCAATTTGTTGAAATATTAAAATGCAATAAGCGACAAATTGTTTAGACTAATTATTGCGTTCATAGTCTGAGAAAGGGTTAGATAAATAAATGTATAATTCTTACATTCTTCGAATAGAACGCATTGCGTGAACGGGTCGCCAGTGTACCCAGTAGAGCAGACACACATAGGTGTATGACTGACCACGCGACACTCGGCATTTGACCCACAAGATCCGGGACAGGGATCTCTGCACTTTTGATTGATGCAAGCTTGATGATCCGGGCATTCACTATTGCTAACGCACTCGGGTCGGCAATTTGGCGGGGAGTTAATGAACCCTGGCATGCAACTGCACGACGGGGAGTCATTTACTACCTGGCACACCGCGTTGGGACCACAAGGCGACGGTTTGCATACGTTTATAATCTCTGGCTTGGTTTCCGCTACAAAGGATTTTCACGAATGATTTATTGCGCGCAGTTGCATCAAATCGATGCAATATTTTCCCTCACAAGTCTTAGGACATTTTACAAGATATTTTCCTATTTGTATTATAAAATTGTACAACAAGTGTTTTACTCCGATTTTTCATTTAAAATCTCTTGTAGATTTTTTTATGCGCTTGGAGGTGTCGTAAAACTTATGAGCAGAAATGTGTACGGTAAAATTTCTATAAAATCTCTTCAAGGATGCTTACTGATAGGATAGCATCCAACGAACGGGTCCCCTGACATTCGCGCGGGACAACTGCACACTGGATTGTGATTGATGACCTGACATTGCGCGCGGACGCCGCAGCTTCCCACGCAAGGGTTCACACACCTCAAATTGCTACATGCCTCGTTTCTGGCGCAGTCCGAGCTGACTACACATTCTGGTCTACACGAAGGAGGACTTCCGATGTAGCCAGGCACACAAGAACAAACGGCTTGGCCGTTGATTGGCCTACATTGACTGTTCGGACCGCACGGAGACGGGTTGCATGGTGTTTCCGGAATTATTTCTAAAGACCAAGTTGATCCACAATAGTGTTATCGATCTTTTAATCTACTTAAATAGTTATGTGAATAAAAAAACTCTACAATACTTTGACAATGATTCATAAGAGATATCTCTATCAATAAAGGAGGCAAAGATCCTTATTAGATAACATAAATAATAATTAATAAATTGATAGGAGATTCTATCAAGTACCTTGAATTGGGGAACAGAGGACGAAGGCATTGCCACTCATGCCAGAGGGACAACTGCACATTGGAACATGATTGAAAACATTGCAAACAGCACTCTGTCCACAGGTGCCTATGCAAGGATCGGTACAGCGATTACGAACGCAAGCTTGAGTCAACGGACAGTCGGTATTGAGAACGCATTCGGGTCTACATCCAACGTATGGGTCTCCTTGATATTCAATTAAACAAGTGCAGATTCCATTGTTGCACTGTGCGTTCGGTCCACAGGGTGATGGATTGCAAGGGTCGTCAGAAATTGTGGGTTCTAAACGGTATTAAGGATAAACTAATCATTTACGTGGCCTTAATGAGATTCGATTAGTAATGATACTAGATGTAATAAATGATGACAATTCGGAGTTTGTGTGAAACGATTGATGAAAACTGATTGACTGAATTGAGATTGGATGATCGACAAAGTAACGAATAATTGATAAGATTAAACTGATTAGACAATTGATAAAACATTTTGCATTCCAACAAAGTTACAAGTGAACGATAGACGATCTTACGTGGTGGTTTGGGATAGCAACCGCTGAACGGGTCTCCGGTGTATCCTTCAATACAACTACACATGGGCACGTGATTGATCACTGTGCACTGTGCGAAAGTACCACACGAGCCGGGACAAGGATCTCTGCATTTTTGATTCATGCAAGCCTGATTGCTGGGACAGTCCGGATTTATGGTACACTCAGGTCTACAATTTGGCGGGCTGCCCATGTAGTTTGGTAAACAGGAACAGGATGGGGTGCCTCCAATATCGCGGCATTCCGAATTCGGGCCACAGGGGGATGGCACGCACGGATTTTCAACGGGAGATGGCAATGGTTCTGAAAAGAATTTTTCTTATTTCCTGCTCCATGAATTACAATCTTATTCCAATTAATTGTGGAGGTTTATTAAACTTTTTAGCCTTGCGTTTAGTTAGACGGTTATCAAATATTGGACATAGGGTATAATTATTCAAAGCAATGTTTTAGTGCAATTCTAAAATTGTAAATGTCCTTTTCTTTATGATAAGAACAAATGAGAGATGAGGAAGGTTGTAAGGTAATACACAGAAATGGTACATTTCTGTCTTAATTTTATCAGGAAAAGGACACTTCACCTATTTTGTTAAACACTAAATTGATTAATAGTTAAGAATTAGCTTGAAATCAACCTCTGTGATTCAGTTTAATTCTTACTTGGTGTGGAAAAACATCTGGTGAACGGGTCTCCGGTGAAGTCCAATTTGCAAGCACAGATTGGACTATGGTTTACAATCCTGCAATCTGCATTAGAGCCGCAGCGGCCGGGGCAGGGGTCGGTACACTTCTGGTTAACGCAAGCTCTGTTCAGGGGACATTCCGCGCTGACCACGCATTCGGGTCGACATCCAGGTGGACTGCCAACGTAATTAGGGAGGCAAGAGCACACGGCTTGGCCATTATTCACACGGCACAAGCTGTTCGGTCCGCAGGGCGTGGGACTACAAGGGTCTCTTTCCACTGCTGCAATTTGTCAACTATTTTTCAATCCCGTCTACCTCAAATCCACCAATTTATTTAACCCAGGCTAATTATATTAGTGGATTAAATTAGCGGTTCGTTTTTCGTCTTATCGATTATAATGATGATCGTGAGCAAGCTCAAAAATATTATGTTTTCTCGTTTTATGATACGGGTTAATAAGATCCATTCCACTTCTACAATTTTATTGATGCGTGACTGATGGTGGCGAGTGACACAGTTTGGGCGTTTAGACTTACGGGTAACTGTTGACTGGATATAACAGTTCACGAATGGATCCCCCGTGAATCCAGGGCGGCAGGTGCAACTGGGCAGGTGATTGATCACCGCGCAATCAGCGTTTTGACTGCACGTGCCAGGGCAAGGGTCTTGGCATTTTGACCTGGTGCAGGCTAGATTCGAGGGGCAGTCGGAACTCACGGTACACTCGGGTCGGCATCCCTCGTACGGGTTTCCTATGTAATCCGGGGCGCAGGTGCAGGAACCAGCACCGTTCAATTTTTTGCAAATTGCGTTTGGACCGCAGGGCGACGGGGTGCACGGGGATTGCGGTGTGGGTTCGATTTCGGCTAAAAAATGGGCCAGGGATGTTTAATTGACATGTTTTTCATGGATGCATCAAGTTCCCAAGGTGTTAATAATGCCATAATTGATATGTAAATTAAACTCATGGGTCAGTTAGGTATTATCAAAGGTATTATTTCATTTCAAATCACAAAATAAGTCTAAAACTTCTTTAAATATCATGCTAATAAAATCAAAGGTTAATTGGGGAATCGTGTTCCTGTGTTTGTGTATAACTGTATTCTTAATCATCGAAAGTAGCTGCATAATAAGAAGCTTTGACCACGGCCTGCAGAACCTGTAAATTCCTATATTTATGAGATAACAAGTCTTACGTTTGGGGATGCACTGTGTGAAGGGATCGCCTGTGAAACCAGCCAGGCATCCGCACATCGGTGTATGACTGACTACTCGGCATTCAGCATTGGAACCACATGAACCTGGGCATGGATCTTGACACTTTCGATTGATACAAGCCAAGTTGCTAAGACATTCGCTATTGCTGACACATTCTGGTCTACAATTGGGAGGAGTGCCTATATATTCCGGTGAACAAGAACAGGAAGGTGCCTCATTGATGACTCTGCATATAGAATTGGGGCCGCAGGGTGAGGGTACGCATGGGTTTTGCGGTCGCACAGGCTCGAGTGCTAAAAATACACCTCTGGTTATCTCTGAGGAATAGGAATTAAATTTTGATGATCTCATGGGATCCTTACGTTGTGGAATACACTGAATGAATGGATCGCCAGTATGTTCGGGCAAACAACTGCACACGGGATTGTGATTGACGACGTTGCAAACAGCTCTGATCCCGCAGGAACCAGGACAAGGATTCACGCACTTTTGGTTGGTGCATGCCTCGTTTAGAGGACAGTCAGAGCTCACTGTGCACTCTGGCCTGCACGCGGGTGGTGCACCCAGGAATCCTGCTACGCAGGTACACACTGGTTGCTCGTTTATCTCGCGACAGATGCTATTCGGTCCACAGGGCGAGGGTGAGCAGGGATTCGTCTTTACGGTGTCTATTGTAACATTATTTCAATGTAGACAACGGTGCTTTAGAAATTATACCTTGTCAAATTCTTATCCCATGAGAATGTAAAAGTTCAAATTGCTTTAATGGTAAATGTCTCGATTTCTATTTACGTTACAATTTCGATTCACTAATCTATGATTACATATGAAATGATGGTAAAGATAGCCAGTGAATAGAAATGGTTACGTGAAGGGAAATCGAGATATTTGCAATTAATACAATTAGGCTGAGATATGACATTATGAATGGGAGGACGGTGTGAAAATAAATTCAAGAATAAGGGTATGAAAGTACCTTGAAGAATGCATTGAACAAACGCATTTCCAGTCATTCCATTAGGGCAACTGCACATAGGCATATGATTGTATACAAGGCACTGTGCGTTTCGACCGCAGGTGCCGGGGCAAGGATCGACACACTTGTTTCTGATACAAGCTCGATTCTGCGGGCAATCCGTATTCAGTACACATTCAGGTCGACAACCGAGGTAAGGATCGCCCTGGTACTCCGGCAAACACGTGCAAATTCCATTATCGCAACGCGTGTTTGGTCCGCAGGGCGAACTTGCGCATGGGTCAATAGTTGGTTCAGCTGTGAAGGTCGAATAAACGTGATTCTGCAATTTCCTGTATCTCTCACAATTTTTATAATTGTGCTCTTCTTACTTGGCCTCGGAGCGGGGTAGCAGTTGCCGAAGGGGTCGCCGGTGTACGCTTCGGGACAGGTGCATATAGGCACGTGGTTGTAAACTGTACAGAGTGAAGTCACGCCGCAGGACCCTTGGCAAGGATCTCGGCATTTTTCGTTGGTGCAGGCTAGATTCATAGGACAGTCCGAATGCACGCGACATTCCGGACGGCAGTATGGTGGGACCCCTAAACATCCTGGCAGACAGGAACAAGAAGCCGTTCCGCCGATGTTCCTGCATGCAGCATACGCGCCGCAAGGCGATGGGATGCAAGGGTCTTGCGGGACCAGGGGGAAATCGTTCTGGGTTTCTAGAATTCATTTTTGATTTTATAAAAATAATGAGCTTGAATCAGGCTGGAGACTATTAGCAATGTATGTCAAAACTGAGACTGAAGCATATGGGTGCAACAATGAATTAAAAAGAACTATACGAGTTTGTGATAATAAAAAAAATTGCTTTCTTCAGATCAACGATATAATGGGAATGAAGCTGATGAATTTCTAGTAAATTATTGAAGACTGAAGGATGATGCGATGAGAGATGGTCGAATACCAAAGTAGAATTCTTACGTGGAGCGGGGAAACACTTCGTAAACGGGTCACCGGTGTATCCGATATTGCAGCTGCAAATTGGATTATGGTTGATCACCTTGCACTGCGTGTTGATACCACACGAGTTCAAGCACGGCGACGTGCATCTCTGATTGATACATGCGAGATCTCTGGGACATTCATTGTTCATTACGCATTCAGGGCGACAGTTTGGCGGGGTTCCAATGAAATTCGTCAGGCAGGAACATACGGCATGGTCGTTCACATTTCTACATTGACTGTTGGGTCCGCACGGTGTGGGGCTACAGGGATCTGAGATCGTTGCTGTACGAAAAATCGGATTAAACGACTTAAGTACGAAAATTCGGTGCTTTGTGCAGATCTAAACGAGTCAAGCTTCTATACACCTGCGTTCATAAGTTTTAGGAAACTGTAAAACGTGATTCGTTTAAGAAATATTTCATTGAAATCAAACAACCTCCCGATTGGATTTTTAAATTAAGTCCTACTTAATACGCGATTCTCAATAACTAATTTCTATAGACTTTTCACACTGAACTCAATGTGACTACATTAATTTACAAGTTGTCCAATCATAAGCAGGATATAGTACATTTTTATTAATTCGAAATACTTTCAAGTATTCCAATAGATAATAAATATTCAGAAGTATCGTAAGACTTATGAAACCAGTGTATTTGATAAGCGTTGTTGGAAATGAAAGCTTACGGGCAACAGGGGCAGGGGTGCAATAAGTGAAAGGATTGCCGGTATAACCAGGGTTACACGAACAAACTGGAACATGATTGATCGTTTCACATCGGGCTTGCAATCCGCAGGTTCCTGGACAGGGGTCTTGGCACTTGAGCCTCGTGCAGGCCATTGTCATCGGGCAATCGGAATTTTGGGTACACTCGGGTCTGCATCCTTGGTACGGGTCACCTATGTAATCTGTCAGACAGGAACAGGAACCGACGCCGTTGTTCTCGCGACAGATCGCGTTCAGACCGCAGGGGGAAGGCTCGCACGGTCTTCTAAGATCTAGGGGTACATCTGACAGGAAAGAAATACTTATGATCTCGTCATTATGGTCAAAGCTTGTGCAGCGTGAAGATTGGATCGTCGAGATTTGTGAATGAATGAGCGAAAGCATCTTCGCATGATAAGCAATTAAATGCTTGATTCCTTTGCAGCAAAATTCGATGGTTTATTGTGTGGTTTTAATGTAGCATGGGTATGACGTCTCTGTGCGTGTCTTTAATCTCTAAACATTCATTAGCATCTATTATAGGGTTCGCTTAACGTTCTTATCTTAGCATGGGATTAAGGATAGTTTCGGGACTTTGATTTTCGATTGGTCTGTTCTAAGCATTCATTATATGTTAAAAAATGTTTCCTCTTAAATTAGTGCTTGACTTTCATTAAAGGGTTAATCGTCCTTAGGGTATTAACTTGCATTATTTCTTAGTAAGCATGTCCTCAGTACTATCTTAGTCCAAGGATACAAGCTCGAACAATTACTCGGGGGTTAATGTTTCCGTGTCCAGGGGTGCTTACACAATCAGGGAGTTCCAACAAAATTTTCATCCGCAGGGCATTCACAGTGCCTCTCTAATCTCAAAGCAATATGCTTGGATTCGGGATAGTGCATATCGTCTCTCCTAATCAGGGGGTGAATTATCGGGTATTGTTCAGGGGGTGAGTGCAATAATTAGAGCCTATACTCCGTAGGCCCCGCCACCATTTTTTCTCATAACACGGCTAACTTGATTCGGCTAACTTGATTACTCTTTCATACGCATGGAGGGGTATCATACGCATTCTCAAGGCGTGCTTATTTCAATGGGCTCGTTAATCGCAGGGGTAATCGTAACAATTCATTTTCTAACGTGAGTGCAAATAATGCTCAAGGCCCCGCAACCAACGTGACGCTTTGTCACTTTGTTAGGGCCTCTGTTACAGCAACTTCTACGTTCGTTAGTCAACTGAATGATCACGAAATGTGAGTCGAAGCACTTACCTGTTGCTCGCCCGCATGCAACGGCGATGATGCAGTAAGGGAAGGAAGGATAGCGAAAATATTGTTTCGAATGGACTCACCCTTGGTGACCGGCTCGCAAACGCTGAACGGATTCCCGGTGAAACCTTCTACACAAGTACACACCGCGTGGTGATTCACTACCGAGCA
>SHCU01000001.1:1453262-1464148 GCA_004307685.1 Ceratina australensis
GAGCCTATACTCCGTAGGCCCCGCCACCATTTTTTCTCATAACACGGCTAACTTGATTCGTGGTTACTCTTTCATACGCATGGAGGGATATCATACGCATTCTCAAGGCGTGCTTATTTCAATGGGCTCGTTAATCGCAGGGGTAATCGTAACAATTCATTTTCTAACGTGAGTGCNTTACTCTTTCATACGCATGGAGGGGTATCATACGCATTCTCAAGGCGTGCTTATTTCAATGGGCTCGTTAATCGCAGGGGTAATCGTAACAATTCATTTTCTAACGTGAGTGCAAATAATGCTCAAGGCCCCGCAACCAACGTGACGCTTTGTCACTTTGTTAGGGCCTCTGTTACAGCAACTTCTACGTTCGTTAGTCAACTGAATGATCACGAAATGTGAGTCGAAGCACTTACCTGTTGCTCGCCCGCATGCAACGGCGATGATGCAGTAAGGGAAGGAAGGATAGCGAAAATATTGTTTCGAATGGACTCACCCTTGGTGACCGGCTCGCAAACGCTGAACGGATTCCCGGTGAAACCTTCTACACAAGTACACACCGCGTGGTGATTCACTACCGAGCACTGCGCACTCGAACCGCACAGGCCGACACACGGATCGCGACACTTTTGTTGCAGACACGCTAAATGCGGCGGGCATTCCGGATTGATCGTACACTCAGGTCGGCAATTCGGCGGGACACCCACGTAATTTTCGACACACGAACACGCCGCACTATCACCGCGCACTTGACACTCCGCGTTCGGACCGCACGGCGATGGTTGACACGGATTCATCGGCACCGGTGAGTGCTCTGAAAGTGAAATAATTCGTTTTAAAAATCAGTTTTAATACATTAATTGATTATAAAGAAATAACGCGATCAATTGAACGATAAGGCAATAAGAAATGCGTACATGTGAGTTCGCAATCAAAATATGTATAAATGTATTGTAAAATTCTGCTTGTAAAAATAGTTTAACAAATATACTAAAACAATTGTGATCTTTGAATTTGCTCTAAATTTATTATGCAAAAATTGCGTATGTGCGTTATAAATATTATAACGTGAGTGGACTTACTGGGCATCAAGAAACATCTAGTGAACGGATCTCCTGTGTATCCCTCGTAGCAGCTGCATACAGGATTATGATTTATCACTTGACATTTGGAATTTTGTCCACAGGTTCCCGGACAAGGGTCCTGGCATTTGTTGTTCAAGCAAGCTTGAGTCAACGGGCATTCAGCGCTGACCACGCATTCTGGTCTGCACGCAGGAGGACTGCCGATGAATCCAGCCTGGCAGGAACAAACTGCATGATCGT
Source organism: Ceratina australensis (assembly GCA_004307685.1). Lineage (NCBI taxonomy): Eukaryota > Metazoa > Arthropoda > Insecta > Hymenoptera > Apidae > Ceratina > Ceratina australensis. The sequence goes on from SHCU01000001.1 coordinate 1,454,585, forward strand.
TCACTACTTTACAAACGCTATTCGCTCCGCAAGGTGACGGCGTACACGGCTGTCTTCTTGGTTCTGTAAAAAAATAAAATCATTTATACGAATATACGTAATTTATGTTTTAATATGCATGTGAAAACTAATTACGTTTATCAAGCTCCTGCACTTAGGTATAATTTATATTTCAATATTAATTTAATAAGTAACATGTATAACAATCATTTATGTTATACCATATAAAAATATATATAAAACCACCAGAAATAAATTACCATCAGTAATTTGTGGTCGACACGATACAAATGGATCCCCGGTGGTGCTAAGAGGACAACTGCACATCGGAATGTGATTAACCACGTCGCATCTCGCGTTGGTGCCACAAGTACCGACGCATGGGTCTACGCAGTTATGATTCACGCAAGCCTTTACTCGGGAACAGTCCGAGTTCATCGTGCACTCTGGTCGACAGTACGAATAAGGATCGCCGAAGTAATTCGGAAGGCACGTACAAATTCCGTCGTTGCAATCGGCATTCGGTCCGCAAGGCGACGGGTTGCACAGATCTTCCGGCGTTTTCGGTTGTTCTGGAATCAAAAAATATACATTGTTTAAAGATGTGACAATATGATAAACAACCGAGAGAATACAGAAATAAAATAAGTACCTATTATTTGTGAGCACAGAGTGAAAGGATCGCCGGTATATCCTTGCTGACATAAGCAAATCGGTATGTGATTTTGTACTCGGCAGTCCGCGTTTTGACCACAGGATCCAACGCAAGGGTCTCGACATTTTTCTGAGATACAAGCTTGATTTGATGCACAGTCTGTGTTGACAACGCATTCCGGACGACAATTAGGTGGTAATCCTATGTAGTTCTTCAAACAGGAACAAGCGGCTTGGTCCCCAATTGCTCTACATTCCGCATATAGACCGCAAGGGCTTGGGCTGCAAGGATGACCTACCGGCGGCGGCACTGGCGGGGCTACAAAACAAATTGCAACAACACGTAAACACACACATACATACGGATGACCGTTCCTGAGAACAGTGCTCTATCATATTGTAAATGTTCGTTAAGGGAAGATTTTTCATAAACACGAGATTCAAAGTATTTTCATTGTTTTGCAATATCTCTTGAACATGAGATATCAAATGATTTCTGGTATTAACTTACCTATCTGAGGATAACACCTGGAGAAAGGATCTCCAGTAGTTCCTTGCGGACAGCTGCACAACGGGTTATGATTGATCACTCTGCAATTAGCTCCAACGCCACAAGTTCCAGGGCAAGGATCAGTACACTTGTATTTGTAACAAGCTCTGTTCTGCTGACATTCCGAGTTCACCACGCACTCCGGTTTGCAGTTAGGCGGTGATCCAACGAAAGACTCCTGGCAAGTGCACACAGCTTGGTCGTTCACGGTTCTACATAAACTGTTAGGTCCACAGGGAGACGGTGAACAGGGATCAATCACCGAGGGCTCAGTATTCTCATTGTCCGGCAAGGTGCAACTAGAGAACGGGTCGCCCACGTAACCAGGTTGACAAGTACAAGTTGGAATGTGATTGATAACTGAGCACTGAGCTTGAATGCCACATATCCCTGGACAGGGATCTTCGCACTTGTTGCGCACGCAGGCTTTGTTAGTTGGGCAATCTGAACTGAGGATGCACTCCGGTTGACAGCCTTCGTAAGGGTTCCCGTGGTAATCATCAATGCAGATGCATGCGCCGACGTTGTCGCGCTGCTGACAAATCGCATTGGGTCCACATGGGGATGGTTCGCATGGGTTAATAGCTTCTTCTGCAAATTCCAAGAAAAATAAGGAAACTCTTAAGCTAATAGTTTCATGATCGAGTGTTCAAGAACTGATATTTTTGTAAGTAAACTTATGCAGAGTGGCCCATCTAAATGTAACTATTTGTATCTTTTTTGGAATGAGAAAAATATATTAGAAATATTTAAGTGAATCTGCATAATAATATAAGTCTTACATTGAATTGAATGTCGAAATTAAAATTGTAAGAACATACCGTCCTGGGCAATGCACTCAACGAATGGATTTCCCGTGTAGCCGGATGAGCACGAGCAGGTAACCGCATGATTAACCACAAAACACTTAGCATTTTCAGCGCAGGATCCTGAGCATGGATTTGTGCATTTCGAATTTATACACGCCTTGTCCGTTGGACAGTCGGGGTTTATCAGACACTCTGGGCGACAGTTTGGTGGAGTTCCAACGTACGTAGGAAGACAGGAACATGTTGGGAAGCCATTTATGTTTTGACACTGAGCGTTTGGTCCACAAGGCGACGGGTTGCAAGGATCTCCTCTTTCCTTCGTTTCCGGTGGAACTATTAGATATTAAAAACAGAACAAAATAAATTGTACAAATTATTATACATTGAAATCTTCTTGTCCATTTAATCAGGTCCAATAATTTTTTATTTTAATTCCGATACTATTTTAATTTCGTTTGAACTTACCCTGAATTTCGTAGCAACTCTTGAAGGGATCTCCAGTTTGTCCAGGGACGCAACTGCAGATGGGCGAATGATTAATGACCTCGCATCTAGCGTTCAATCCACACGACCCCAAGCAAGGATCAGTGCATTTTTGATTGACACATGCACGCGTTGGCGGACACTCTGAACTGACAACGCATTCAGGTCTGCAGGATGGCGGGGATCCGAGATATCCTTGAAGGCAGGAGCATACGGCATGATCCTCGATTTTGCGGCATTGACTATTCGGCCCACAAGGCGAGGGCGAGCATGGGTCCCTTGGAGGTCGTGGAACTGAAAAAAAATTGCAATTTATAACTGATATTGTCAAAACGTCCCGACTGAATAATTTTGCATTCATTATAATGCAATATGGAGTTAATTCAATCTGTATTACGCATTATGCAGTATTTTAAGCTGTAGAAAAAGTACTTACTTTGCGGTTGAATGCGGCAATTGACGAAAGGATCTCCGACGTATCCAGATGGGCAGGAACAGACGGGAATATGATTTATGATGTCGCAAAGTGCGTTCTGACCACATGTGCCGGGACAGGGATCTTTGCACTTATTCTTCAGACAAGTCTTGTCACGTGGACACTCCGAGTTGAGGATGCATTCTGGCCTGCAAGCTTCGTAAGGATTGCCGATGTATTCGGGCAGACATTCGCATTCACCGTCTTTACATATGGCGTTTAGTCCGCAAGGCGAAGGGCTGCACAAAATTGGTGGGGTTGCTGAAAATAAAAACAATATTCATTTTGCATATCACAGTAGTACAATTCAGAATCTAAAAAAACTAAACGAAATATGGATAAATCAAAGAGATGAGTTTCGTAAAATCTTAAACTTATAAAATCATGTATAAAGTACCAATATCTTACTTGGGGGAATGACTGTGCATTGGGTAAACGGATCACCGGTGAATCCTTCCATACAAGTACACACTGGAATATGATTCAGAATGTGACACTGTGCATTGACACCGCAGGAGCCCGGACAAGGATCTTGACATCTTTGGTTCACGCAAGCGAGATGACTCTTGCACTCGGAACTTAAAATGCACTCTGGCCTGCATTCCGGAGGAACGCCAATGTAATTGGGAAGGCAGGAACACGCTGGATTTCCGGATATAATCTGGCACAAAGAGTTTGGTCCGCAAGGTGATGGACTGCATGACGGCGGTCGTTCCGTGGTCGAAGGAACGTCATAAGCTAATGAAGAATTAAATGTTTTGTAAATCAATGGATTACTGGTATTAAAATACTGCACATTCGGTCATAGCATTATTATTGAACATTACTCTTACCAAGAGAGCATTGAGTGAAGGGATCTCCAGTGAATCCGGTAGGACACGTGCAAATCGGATTATGGTTCTTAGTGGTACACTGTGCTCTTAATCCACACGTATTCGGGCATGGATCCGCGCATTTTTTGTTCAGGCAAGCCAAATGTGGTGGACACTCCGCATTCACTACGCATTCTGGCCTACAATTCGGTGGGATTCCTCTATATTCCGGTAGACATGTGCAAACTGCCTGACCGTTCACTTCGCGACACTTGCTGTTGGGTCCACAGGGCGACGGTGAACATGGGTCCAGTGGCGGCATTTCTAGTAAACGAGTTTATAGATGTAAAAATTATACTTCTATTATAATATAAATTATTATATAAACTATGACATTACGTATTATATAAATTATTATATAGATTTTTATAATTCTCGCTTACTTGTCATTTCCTTAATTTCACAAGCGAAGTACGGGTCTCCTGTGTATCCTGGAGGACAAGTGCAAACAGGTACATGCTCCTGAACTTTGCAGATGGACAGCGTGCCGCAAGTGCTCGGACAAGGATCGGAACATTTGAATCCAACGCAAGCCAATTGTGAAGCGCAGTCGTTGTTCGATTCGCACTCCCTGTGACATCCCTTATCGTTGTCATACGGGTCACCGACAAGATCAAGTGGGCAAACACAGGCTCCGGCGCCGTTCTTCTCGCGACATTGAGCATTGGGCCCGCACGGATTCGGAGAGCATGGGTTGGTAATGCTTATATCCGTTGCTAGATGAAAAAATTAAATTATCAGTTAAGAATAAACGAGAAATTGATGGGAAGTGGGCTCGGAATGAATAAAAAATCTAATTGTAAGGAACTTGTGTGAATCAGATATTGAAAATTTAAATGGAAAAGTTGTTATCAAAAATGGATTGAATCTTACTTGGTGGAGGTGCCAGGACGCAGCGAATAGTAGCATCACCTTCGTACCCTTCGGGACAAGTGCAAATAGGTATATGATTCTGCACTGAGCACCTAGCCAACTCGCCGCAGGCTCCAGGGCAAGGATTCTTGCATAACTGATTAATACATGCTGCCGAGTGGAAACAATCAGAATCGTCAACACATTCGGGTCTGCAATTCGGTGGTCGCCCAATGAAATTCAACAAACAAGAACACGCCGGCTGCGAGCCGATTACTCGACACTGTGAGTTAGGTCCACATGGATTGGGCGTGCATGGATTTCCAACGTCTTTGAACGGTGGTTGAGTCACGTTGAACCTCGTGCAATGAACCAATGGATTTCCGGTGTAACCGGTCGCGCAATAGCAGATTGGATTGTGATTCACCGTCAAGCATTTCGTATTCACACCGCAGGAACCTGGGCAAGGATCCGCGCACTTGTTGTCGATGCAAGCTCTGTTCTGAGAACATTCCGCGCTGACTATGCACTCCGGACGACAATTTGGAGGCACACCCACGAATCCTGGTTGACAAAGGCACACAGCGTGTCCATTGTGCACACGACAATTGCTGTTGGGTCCGCACGGCGATAGCTCGCAAGGGTTGATAGGCACGGGTTCTGGGGTTACTTCGAATCCCATGCAAGCGGTAAAAGGATCGCCGGTGAAGCCCGGTAAACAGCTGCACGAGGGAGCGTGATTTACCACCCTGCAAGTGGCAGCTTGACCGCAGGTACCTGGACAAGGGTTCACGCACTTGTTGTTCTGACAGGCCTTGCTCGGGTCACAATCGGAGTTTGTCAGGCATTCTGGTCTGCAGCCTGTATATGGGTCACCGATGTATTCTGGCAAACAAGTGCAGGAACCGACACCGTTGCGCTCATTGCAGACTGCGTTTGCACCGCAAGGTGACGGATTGCATGGGGCACGAGGCTGTTCTGTTGTTGTAGGTTCTAAAAAAGATCAAATTTATTTATTGTAATGTGTTAACTATTTTATATCTTATTGAAACAAGCGAATCGAAGACCTAGCTTCTTTATTACTATCATTTGTAATTCAGCATGTTGAATGGAGCAAAAAGAAATGATAGTATATAATAGCAAGATTTACCTTCCAATATGGGTGTACATTCAATGAAAGGATCCCCGCTGTGGCCAGCGTTACAAAAGCAAACTGGATTGTGTTTTACGACATTGCAGAAGGTATTGATACCGCAGGATCCTGGACAAGGGTCCACGCATCGATCGTTGCGACAGGCAAGATTTCCGGGACACTCGGTGTTGTCAGTACACTCTGGGCGGCAATTAGGTGCCTTGCCAATATAGTTAGGCAGACAGGAGCATGCTGGGAAACCGTCTATCACACGACACTGAGAATTTGGACCGCAAGGTGATGGCGCGCAGGGGTTGACTGGTTCTGGTCCTGGTTGTTTTCCTTCCGCTTTAAAATAGCATTCACGCAAAAACATTTAAATTTTAATAAAACAATTGATAAACAAGACTTAAAATCAACTGATATAGATAAAAAAATAAAAAGATCTAATAAAACAAGTGGGAATCTCTTACGTTCTCTGACGCATCTGAAGAATGGGTCTCCAGTGAATCCAGTCATGCAACTGCATACTGGATTATGATTGGTGACTTGACAATCAGCATTCTGACCGCAAATACCCGGACACGGGTCTCTGCACCTCTGTTCGATGCAAGCAGTATTCAGAGAGCACTCAGCACTAGATTCACACTCTGGTCGACACTGAGGTGGACTGCCGATGTAATCCGGTTGACAGGAACATACAGCATGATTGTCGATTACCCTGCAATTGCTGTACGGACCACAAGGCGACGGTTGGCACGGATTTTCCGGCGTTATTACTGAAATGATATACACGATTATACATTTAAAAAAATGAAAAGCTACGTTAAAATTAATGTTACAGTAAAAGGTATATAAATTATTAAAAATAATGAAAGAAATTAAAGTTGATGTTTACCTGCACAGCTCTGATAAGGATCACCGGCGGTAAGATCCGGGCAGTAACAAGGTGGTACTCTGTTAGAATCGCACAAGGCTCCGATTCCACAGGCATTTGGTTCGCACTCGTCAGATCTAGGTACGCAGCCTCGAACTGTGTTCGGACTCTCGATGAATCCTGGGAGGCAGCTACATTTCGATAGACCGTTATCTAACACGGTGCACTGTGTGTTTGGTCCACACGGAGATGGCTCGCAAGGATTGCCAGGTAGCGAACAAGGCGTGTCAGGTGGGTTTCCTTCGTACCCTGGCAGGCAGAAGCACCTCACTTGGCCGGATATCAATCGGCATCCGGAATTCACACCGCAAGGGTTCCCTTGACATTGATCGCCTTCTGGAACTGATAATAAAAATGATTAAGGAAAAATATATTATACTTTATCATGTCAAAAAGAAGACAATAATCATTTCAAAATTGGAGCATTAAAACTTACTGCACTTCTCGAACGGATTTCCGGTCAGCCCCTTGGGACAGAAGCATATCGGATTGCCATTGTCATTTTCACACATAGCATCTAAGCCACAAGGATTTGGCACGCATGGGTCTGTGGTTATTTGCGTGCAACCGATTTGAGGGTTGCCTTGGAATCCGGGCAGGCACTTGCATTGTGCTTGATGGTTCTCCGAATAGCATTTCGTATTATCGCCGCAGTCAGCTTCCGCACAAGGGTTGATGCATTTCCGGTTCAGTCGATCGCAATATTTAGATGGAGGACAGTCCTCATTGTACTGGCACACGTTTCTTCCTTCCTCTTCTGTAATTGTTTGAAAAGTTACTTATCTTCTTACTTAGTTACTTATCTACTTAAATACTCTAGTATTTCAGCAACTCAGTTTTATAAGATTTTAGATGACGATTTTTATGAATTCGTTTTTGTGCACGCATATTACTGCTCGCACGTAAATTTTGATAAGTAATCACCTGGTTCGCAATAAGAGAATCCATTCCCGTGGTATCCCTCCTCGCAGCTGCAATCGGCCTTGTGATTGGTATTAACGCAAATCGCGTTCGCGGCGCAAGGATTCCAAACGAGGCACGGCTCCTGGCAAGTGCCCTCAATGCACGCCTCAGTCAACGGGCAATCTTTGTGGCTAGTGCAACCCGCTAAAGAAGGATCGAAGAAAAAAGCCCATATAGCCCCGAGGAAAGGGTGCACGAGTAAAAAAATAGTGTCGGGTGATTGCTCAGGCTTGTATGAAACATAGTGTATGTACTATATGTGTCTTTGTGTTCAAGTGCGCGAAGACCTATTCGTATCACTGAACAGGTTCACGTGGAATTATCAAGTGTTGATAGGTAGAATATTAGATTTCGGAAATTGTAGAGATATCGTGTGAACCAAGATTGCACGTCGTACGTGCAATATTCATATGTACAATACATATACATATTTACAGAACGAGTTCTATGTTTTTATGCTGTGAAAATAAGTAAGGGGGTGGAGGAGCTCGTTCTTGTACAAACCTTTGACGCAAGTATACGTAGCTGGGTCGCACTCCATACCAGGCGGGCAATAGGGGCAATCTCTACCGTCCGTTACATCTAAGAAAAATGTAATAGTGTTACAAGAGATGGAAGTAGCTCTTCATTTGCTTGAGTCTAGATTTTTAAAGTTAATTTTGTACCTTTCACACAAACGGGTCTGTGATCCTGAACGTGGCAGACTTCGACAAAGTCGCATGGATTGTGAACGGTGCACGGATTCAGGCATTGCTCGTTTATGCAGGCCAACTGGGAGAGACAGTCATCGTGCGTTTTGCATTTGGTATCTGACGAAACGAATCCTATATTAGTAGTTCAAAATAACTAAGCCATCAGTTATTTTAAATATTTAATTTCTTCAAAAACTATATATTCAATAACTTCTTTGATGTATAACAAAAATGTACACATATAGTGGAACTAAAAAAAAATGGTATATACACAATCTTCTAATATCTAAAACATATAGTGGTTTTGTGTTACATGTGTAAAGCCCAGAAAGAATTATTAATTTCCACTCTCAAGGGAGACATCTTATTCGTCAGTTTTAATTTTTTAATTATTTAAAAAATGTAATATTTAATGTATCATATATGATAGTTAACAATATATTATGTTGAATAAAATGCGTCTTTTAAGAGCGGATAAAGGAGTTACAATTAATTGCTACGTATAGGCAAGCGAAAGAGAATGTGCAGAAGAGCAACATAATAATAATAATGTACAAGCATGCGAAAGAGCGCTAATGCAGCAGGTCCATGTCTGCATTGGGTTGCAGCAGTGTACAATAACTATGTCTAATTCATATTCGATTTTTTTTTTCGTGACGTTCCCACATTATATTAAAAATGATCTGTCGATCACAAAAAGAAAAATACAACTCTCCAGAATTGGTTGCCTCCAATTTTCATCTGGATTAAATTGGACGACGTCTCTCGCATTGGAGAACGTTTCGCCAGAACATAGAAACACTGACGATGAACACGAGAACAACACATTTACAATAGACTCCCGACAAGAGAGATCTTTTTACCTGGGAGTACGCTACAATTAGTTGTACTCTGGTTTAGGTTGAAGCACACGGGCCGACACATGTTGTTCAGACAGATTTTGCAATCGGTAGTATTGGTAGTTTGTTCGCAAGCTGTATACCCTGGGGTTGTTAATGTTGTGTGTGGCTCTGTGGTTAATTGTTCGGTTGTTATCTCTGTGATATATGGTTTAGTTGTTTGTTCCTGGGTGTATTGCTCGGTAGTTGTCGACGGAGTAAAGTATCGGTCGGTTGACGATTCTGTTGAGTATTCAGTAGCAGTTG
>SHCU01000001.1:1464169-1490740 GCA_004307685.1 Ceratina australensis
AATCCTATATTAGTAGTTCAAAATAACTAAGCCATCAGTTATTTTAAATATTTAATTTCTTCAAAAACTATATATTCAATAACTTCTTTGATGTATAACAAAAATGTACACATATAGTGGAACTAAAAAAAAATGGTATATACACAATCTTCTAATATCTAAAACATATAGTGGTTTTGTGTTACATGTGTAAAGCCCAGAAAGAATTATTAATTTCCACTCTCAAGGGAGACATCTTATTCGTCAGTTTTAATTTTTTAATTATTTAAAAAATGTAATATTTAATGTATCATATATGATAGTTAACAATATATTATGTTGAATAAAATGCGTCTTTTAAGAGCGGATAAAGGAGTTACAATTAATTGCTACGTATAGGCAAGCGAAAGAGAATGTGCAGAAGAGCAACATAATAATAATAATGTACAAGCATGCGAAAGAGCGCTAATGCAGCAGGTCCATGTCTGCATTGGGTTGCAGCAGTGTACAATAACTATGTCTAATTCATATTCGATTTTTTTTTTCGTGACGTTCCCACATTATATTAAAAATGATCTGTCGATCACAAAAAGAAAAATACAACTCTCCAGAATTGGTTGCCTCCAATTTTCATCTGGATTAAATTGGACGACGTCTCTCGCATTGGAGAACGTTTCGCCAGAACATAGAAACACTGACGATGAACACGAGAACAACACATTTACAATAGACTCCCGACAAGAGAGATCTTTTTACCTGGGAGTACGCTACAATTAGTTGTACTCTGGTTTAGGTTGAAGCACACGGGCCGACACATGTTGTTCAGACAGATTTTGCAATCGGTAGTATTGGTAGTTTGTTCGCAAGCTGTATACCCTGGGGTTGTTAATGTTGTGTGTGGCTCTGTGGTTAATTGTTCGGTTGTTATCTCTGTGATATATGGTTTAGTTGTTTGTTCCTGGGTGTATTGCTCGGTAGTTGTCGACGGAGTAAAGTATCGGTCGGTTGACGATTCTGTTGAGTATTCAGTAGCAGTTGACGATTTTGTCGTTGAGTATGTTTTCACCTGTTGTTCGGTTGTTAAAAAATGCTCCGTCGAATATTCCGTCGATGTCGGAGATTCTTCTGTCACATATTGAGTTGTTAGTTGTTCGTCTGTGACACGCTGTACAGTTGTAGAGTATTGTGTGGTTGCGAAAGATTTTTCTGTTGAGTATTGTGTTATTAACTGTTCAGTAAAAGACTGCTCTGTTGTCGAAGGACGTTGCATATAATATTCAGTTGTTGAAGATTGTTCTGTTGTTATTAAAGTTTTCTCTGTTGAAGATTGTTCTGTGGAATATCCTGCAGTTGTCGAAAACTGTTCTGTCGCATCGCTTATGGTTGTAGAAGGCTGTTCCACTGAAAACTCAGTAGTTGTCAAAGATTCCGGAGTCGAATATTCTGTTCCAAGTGTAGTAAACTCTTCAGTCGTTGTTTCGTGTTTTAAAGGATATCGTGGCGTAACAGTCGTCAAAGTTACATTCTCTGTCGTTCCTAGACTCAAATTTTCTGTGCTCAGTGGTATTATTTCGGTGCTTTCAGGAAGAGTAACAATTTTTGGAGAACTTATGTCCGTAACTTCTGACATTACGGAGTATTCAGTTGTTGTCTCATGTTTCAAGGAATATTCGGTTGTTGTTTCATATTTTCGAGGATATTGTGCCGTCACTGTTATCAACGTTACGTTTTCTGTTGTTCCCAAACTCGTACTCTCCGTGCTTATAGGTATAGTATTAGCACTTTCTTCAGATGTACTCTCGGTAGAAATTTGTTCCGTAGATTCCGTGAACTCTAAAGTGGATTCATTTATATATATAGGAGTTACAGTAACAACTTCTGGTACCGTAGAATATTCAGTTGTCTGATGTTTCAGAGGATACTGTGCTGTGACAGTAATCAACGTAACACTTTCTGTCGTTCCTAAACTCGTACTTTCCGTAGTCATTGGTACCGTATTAGTACTCTCTTCAGATGTACTCTCTGTAGAACTCCGTTCAGTAAATTCTGTGACTTCAGTATTAGTTTCGTTCAGATATGTAGGAGTTACAGTAACAACTTCTGGTACTGTAGAATATTCAGTTGTCTGGTGTTTCAAAGGATACTGCGCTGTGACAGTAATTAACGTCACACTTTCTGTCGTACCCGAACTCCTACTTTCCGTAGTCATTGGTATCGTATTAATACTTTCTTCGGATGTACTCTCAGTAGAACTTCGTTCAGTAAATTCTGTGACTTCAGTATTTGTTTCATTCAAATAAATAGGAGTTACAGTAATTACTTCACCAGACGACGGGGTTTTATTGGTTGGATGGACATATACGACTGGGGTAACTATATGAATTTTCTCAGTAGTAGTTCCTTGAGTTTCAATAAATTCTGTGGTAGATACCATTTCAGTCGTACTAGTTTCATATTCGATGCTTTTTACCGTTGGGACAGATTCCGTATTCTCTTCAGAAATATCTTTGACAGTAGGCACCTCAGTCATAGAAGTAGCGGTTTCTGTAGTCTCACTAGTACCAGGTACAATTATAGTAGGTACAGTCAATTCCACGGATATAGTATTTTCTTCAACAGTTGGAATTGTAATAGCGTTCGTCATCGTTGAAATCGGTTCCGTGTGTTCCATTGAAATATCTTTAACAGTAGGCACTTCTGCCATAGAAGTGGTACTCTGTACGCTCTCAGTAGTACTAGATACTATCACAACAGGTACAGTTGATTCCACAGATACAGTATTTTCTTCAACCGTGGGAACTGTAATAGTTTCGGTCACAGTTGGAACAGTTTCTGTGACCTCCACAGAAACATCCTTAACAGTTGGCACTTCTGTGACAGAAGTAGTGCTGCCGATACTCTCAGTAGTATCAGGTACAAGTATAGTAGGTACAGTCATTTCCACGGATATAGTGTTATGTTCAATATTTGAAATCGTAGTACTTTCCATACTGGTCGTACTTGAGGATTCAGTAGTACCAGTAAATGTCGTACTCTCTTCGTACTGATGAGTAGTAATGTTAAACTGTGTGCTGGTTAAGAATGTAGTAGTATCATAGATCTCTGTGGTGTTTGTACAAGTGTAATCGTCGCAGCAAATAGGCCTGTGTGCTTTAACCCGACATCGAACTGCCTGTCGACATTGGCCGACGCAAGGATCGACGCAGGACCCCTCGACACAGGCTTCTGTGTCGGCGCAATCCTCGTCGTTCTCGCAGATATTGTCTGTGGTCGCGTTGTGGAGAACTGCTGCAGGATACATAATAGAATATAATAATAGGACTCGACGAGAGAATCGGAAAGAGACAGCTGAAAACGTATCAAGCCAGTCGCTATTTTCAACGTTAGACTACCGCTACGAGATCATTAGCTTACGCCAATAAAAAAATTCTACGAATTATTGTCAGATAATTGTTAAGGCATGCTCGCGCGGTAAAGCTATCAGAAATATGTATATGTAATCGACGTTAAGTCTTTACAGAGACAGATGTAACGGAGAAATAAAATATCGTTGGACAGTGAGGAGGTCGGCAGATTATAGGCAGGAGCATATAGGGAGTTGTACACGTGATGTTTGGAACCTGAAACGTTCTTTTTTCCTCGTTCAAACAATGGAATAGATTCCGTTCAACAATGTTTTATATACAAAATAAACACAACGAATAGAGATAGAAATGTATTCCACTGTCGTGAAAGGGAGAAACCTGAAAAGTAGCAACTGGTACGTTCCGTATGAGGCTAGTACAGAGAGAGAGAGGTATTTCATAACATCGTGGATAAATTTGTTGTGCAGAATTAACGTGTATATAATTTTATACAAACAATATATGTACGATATATTGAGAGAGAGACAGAGGTAGTTCATTAGAAGAGCGTGTGATAGGGCAGACCTATAAGAAGTGAAAGAAGAGATAGGTGGTGAGAAATGGTGTTTACCTTTCATGCATCCGTATTTAGTATCTGGCACAAAGCCGGGGGGACAGAACTTGCAGATAGGCTTGTGCTCCTCCACGTAACAGGGGGCATCAGCCGGACAGGTGGAGTTTCTGCATGGGTCCACGCAGCGATAGTTGCGGCACGCCAAGTCTGGAGAGCAGCCACTGTCACGCAGGCAAATGGAGAGGGAGGGATTGCAGTTTTGTGTGCATATGCATACGGGACGGTGGTCCAGGACGTCGCAGGTTTTGTCGGCTGGGCATGGCTTTCTCTTACGGACGTTACACGGGTTCTGGCATTTCCCGTTCACGCAGGCCGCGTTCGACGGACAGTCGAAGTCCCTCGCGCAGGTCAACGTGTCCGGCGCGCACGTCAACTCTCCGACCTCGTTCACGACAAACCCGTACTTGCAGACGCACGTGGGCCGGTGGTTACGCACCTGGCACCTCTTGTTCACCTCGCAGCCGTACTGCGAGCCGAGGCACGGGTCGCGGCACTCGCCGGTGCGGGAATTGCAGGATAGGCTCTCGGGACAGTCGCGGTCCGAGGAGCAACCGATGCTAGGAGGCGGCCGCGGGTCCAGCGTATCGCATTTCGGATCCGGGTGGCAAGCCGTGCGCGGCATGCCGATATAGCAATGAGGACAGGAGCACCGGGGCTTGTGCAGAACCACGCGGCACAGGGCATTGATACCGCAGGCACCCCGCAGACCGCACGGGTCCACGCATTGCAGGTCAATGCAGGCTTTTTCGTTCGGGCACTCTAGGTCACTGGTGCATTCGCGCTCTATATTCACCGAAGACAAACCCACGATTTCCGTTGAATTTGTGTGTGTATGTTTTTTTTTTGTATTGTAACAGTGTCGTGGAGAACGGTAGGTGACAATGATCGTGGTTGGTGGTGGTGGTGGGACAGGGAAAAAAAAGAAAAAAGCATTTTATAAGAACTGTGAAAAGAAACTTTCTCACAAATAACATAAACCACATGCTTTGTATTCGTAATACGGAAATAAGTAAGGGTAGCTTTCGTGAAGAAGTAAAATAGAGTATCGGAACTTTACATTGTTTGAACAACACGGATCCTTCCTCGTTGTCCGGAATTAATATATATACATACGAGTGTATATATATATATATATGTATGTATAATACAATTGGCAAGCAGCGATATTTACAACACAAGCCCCCGAAAGAAAATAAGAGGGAAAAATAATGTAAAACAGTGGACAAATCCAGCAAAATAACAACAAGCATGGGTATATGAGAATGTCCCTTTCGCAGTTCCCAATCTGTATCAATAATTAGTCCTAAAGTCTAAAAAAAAAGAAAACGGATCATCGGTGGTTCGTTCTCTGTAAAATGTGTGCCTTTTTTTTCTTTAATCGTTGCAACATTTGTCGTCTCTCTCTGTCTCTACTTTTCGCTTATTTCTTTTTTTCTCGATAGACAGACAGTACGCTATCCACAAGACAGATTGGATACTGAAATAAACATTCTACATATGAATAGTTTACGTGTGAGACGTGTGTAAAATGTGTTTTTCCTCCATTTCCTTGGACACATTATGTACAGAATGGCCTAACTGCATAGATATATATATGTACAAGTATAATAATGTCTGTGTAAAATCCAGTGTCGTAACTCTGTTTCCTTTTGTACAATATGTATAATAGCAGAGAGTATCGTCGAAATAACTGGTCCAATCACATCTGTCTCTCGATTGTTAAACGATCCACTGGATTAATACAAAAGGTCTAGTATTAAGTACTTCAAGTCCTACTGAAGACATGGTTATTCTACGGACCATGTTCCTCCGTTCTCGTCAGTAAATAAATAAGTTGCTCGCTAGTCACAAATGCTGTACATGAAATTAATCGATCCGCCCGGTTAAACGAGTTAGTAGGCCGGCTCTTACCTGAGGTGCACTCGACGTCCGGCGATCCGCTGGTACCCGGTGGACATCTGCAGACGAATATCGCGCCGTCTCGTATGCACTCGGCACCCTTGCCGCAGCCGTTCGTGCGACAGTCGCCCAGGCTCTTATCACCGCTACCTGTGCTCGCAATCATAAATCATGTTCAACAAAACTGTACATTCCAAACGCAAACACCCTTTTCCTTTTGCAGCCCAAAGGAAATTATGAAAATGATGAAATCATAAAGTCATATCGCACAATGCTCTAAAATATAAGCGTTATTGAGTAATATCGGCTGAGAAATGTACTCACAGGCATGCATCGGGTCACCGGACGGATAATTTGGTGGACAGTAGCACTGAGGTTGATTCTTGTAAATCCTGCAGGCAGCGTTCACGCCGCATCGCGTTTCCTTGCATAGTTCCCCACCGCAGATGCAAACCTGATGTGGGTCCCCTTGACATCCTGGATCGCAGGTACATTCGAATCCGTTCAACGTCTCTCTACACTTCGCGTTCACTCCACATGGTCTCCTTAGGCACTCGTCGCCACCTAAAACAAAAATAAAATGCATTATTTCTGACTAAATAATGTCGACAACATTCTATTCACAACATTGTAGATTCTATGTTTTACATTGACTAAAAAATTATCTTATTTTGCCAGAAGAAAAAGAAATTGAATCGCTCTTGCCTTTCTTGCAATTGATCTTAGGATTTCCATAATGTCCGGGTGGACAGGAGCACTGTGCCTTTCTATGAACCACCCTGCATTGCGCGTTGAAGCCGCATACACCGTGTTGTAGGCAAGGATTTGTGCAGACACCATCGTCGCTGCAGCGTTTGTTAGCTTCGCAGTCGTCATCCCGATGGCACTCCAATTGATAACACTCTTGGCTGGGTTCGCCCTGGAATCCTTCGGGACACAGGCACACCGCCCTGTGATTGGAAACGCGACAGAGTGCGTTAATCCCGCAAGGTGATCCGTTCGCTGAGCATGGATCCTCGCAACGATTGCTTATGCAGGATAACGCTGAAGGACAGTCGGAATGAGTGCGACAACCGATCAGGCATAATCCTCTTTCGCAGATGTAACCCTGTCGTAAATAAATTGTACGTTTAAGTACGTTAAGTAATCTGAATCGCGTATAATTTTATGTTCTATACCTTCGGACAATTGTTATTAATGTCGCACTTGATGCGACATTTTCCCAACTGACAAAGCTCGCCGCATGAACATTCGTCCTGACTAGAACAGCTCTTCGTGCAGAAACCGATGTCATCGCATTCGCAAGTACCATCGCAAGGGATCATAGATTTCGCGCAGTTAATTAAAGCGTTGCCATAATAGTTAGCAGGGCAACTGCATTGCGCTACGTGATTTACGACGCGACACCCTGCACATTCTCCGCAAGCGTTGCCGCCCTCACATGGATCTAGAATAAAAAACGAAAATGAAGCAATTGTAGATATATTTGCAATAGATAACTGAAGATCAATTACTATGTTCTCCCCTCACTACATGAAAAGTAAAAAATCATCGTGAAGTAAATTGATGTTTTTACAATTCTCGCTAACATACGAACGCTTGCTTCTTACATAATTGTACAATTATTTTGACGTATGATTACAAAGTAAGTAAAACTAATTTACTCACTTCTGCATTTGTTGTTGACGCAAGACTCGTCGTTGGGGCAAGCATTATCGCTGCGGCATCCGATATCGCATAATCTATTCTGGCAAATCTGATTGGCCACGCAGTGATCATCGCTGTTGCATATAGCTTTGCAAATCCCACCGTCGCATCGCTCGTCGCTCAGGCAATTAGCGTCGCTGTAAAATGATTTATTAGATTTTACGCTCGCAATTTCAATGTCAATCGGCTTACCTTCTGCACGTGGCGTAACAGGATTTCCCGAAGCAAGTTTGACCGGTGGCACATTCCTGATCGGTGCTACAAGGCAGGAAAGCTTGCTTACATCCAATCAAAGGATCACCTAGCAATGGTACTGGGCAGACGCATAATTTCTGATGGTTTACGACAGAGCACTTGGCGTTTACTCCACAGGCGTCAGGAAGAGAACAAGGATCTGTAAAGCGTTCCAAGAATAACACGTTTAATTATACGCGAGACAATTCAATGTCTGTTACCATTAAACAAGACATTTCATATATTTCTCTTCGACTTTTTTAATGCTTAACACATAAGGATCTTACCTTGGCACTGGTTATTCAAGCAAGCGAAGTTCTCCTGGCACTCAATATCTGCTCTGCAGCCAATTACGCAAACAAGACCCTCACAAATCTCGCCGCTTCTACAATCTTCATCCCTTCTGCAGAGCGACTTGCAAACGCCCGTAGGATCGCAACGCTCGTTGCTCAAGCAGTTCAAATCAGTAGAGCAGACAGGCGTACAGAATCCTCTAATGCAAGCAGTGCCTGTTGCACAATCTCTGTTCGCCTGGCACGCCGGTCCTGGTGATCTCAAACAAGCGACCTTTGCCGTTGGGTTCGGTATGAAACCAGCGGGACACGAACAGGTGGCCCGTTGGTTAAACACAGTACACTTGGCGTTTGGTCCGCAGGGGGTGGCTTCGCAGGGATTGATGCACTTGTTCGTTATGCACGCCTCGTTCGCGTTGCAGTCCTCGTCCGCCCGGCAACCGAACGTACACATGTTGTTCAAACAGATATGCCCAAGGAAACAGTCGTTGTCGAGCCTGCAGGTAAGCAGGCAGTTACCGCGGACACATTTCTCGTTGAACGCGCACTCATTGTCGCTGGAGCAGATTGGGAGGCATACGTTGTCGCGGCAGGTGTTTCCGTCGTTGCAGTCGGTCGTGTCTCTGCAGGACACGGGCACTAGGAAGGCAAATTATTTGATCAATGATTGATCTATTTATGCCTACCTACTCAAGAGAACTTGAGTCCTATAACCGATCATAAAAAGATCTCCCAATTTTAAGGGATATTGATTCAGATACCATTTTATACTCTGCGCGCTCGATATAATTTGTATTTTATATTCTCTATAATTAATTATTATCTAACTCACGTCTAACACACTCCACTTCTGAGTTTCCAGTGAACCCAGGCGGGCAGCTACACTGTTTGATGTGACTCCTCACGTCACATTCCGCGTTCATTCCGCACGCAGCTCTTACGCTACACGGGTCCAAACATTGTCCATTGAGGCATACGTCTGACAAATTGCATTCCTCATTCGATTGACAGAACGCTGTAAGAATTTCAAATTGTTTCCGTTTACGATAATAATTTCACCAGAAGCGAGCTCTTCTCGAAAATTTCTTAAGTGGCCAGTGAGTTCAATGCTCGTTAGGCCAGGTACAAAACGCAGAATCTACTTAAGAGTTGTTTTACGACCTGACACGCAGCGAAGAATGAATAAATCCGCAAAGTGTATAATAAGAAAAAAAAAGAAAGTTAAGAGTTCTTTGAAAATCCAAAAGAGATTAAATTTTCAAGCTGGTTTTAGGCTCTTGAGAGTACTCACGTCGACAGATGCCCTCGTAACAATAGGTATTAGTGGAACAATCTGTGGCTGAGGAGCAAACCACTGGTTTGGGTCGACAGCCTATACTTAGATTATTCGGATCACCCTCATAATCGGATCGGCATTGACAGGCAGCAGCATGATTAGCGGCTACGCAATCCGCATTCGGCCCACACTGCGTGCGGGAACAAACATCTGAAACATTTAATGGGGATGATTAAATTCGATATTCGAATAATCATTGGATTTTATGAGTTTCAAAAAAATTAAATTGACAGTGAACGCACATAAGGATATAGTGATAAATAATATTGAGAGATTATATTAAATAGTATTAAAAAAAATATTGAAAGATGAGTATCTATTACAATATTTGACATGACAAAAGAAACATTGACGATAAGAGATTATGAATGTGTTAGTTTTCATAAAAATTTGTAACTTAATTATTAGTTCAAAGTTTCATACCTGAACATTTAGGCACGTTATTAATACTTATGCACTTGGCAGTCAATGGGCAGTCCTCGTCGTGCAAGCATTCGACCGGTGGTTGACAGCCACTATTGTAAGGGTCCCCAACCATGCCTTGTTGACAGTGACATTTGTAGGATCCTCTGGAATTCTCACATACAGTACCCGGGGCACAGGGCTCGTTCAAGCAGTAGTCGATTAATTGGCATCCGTGGGTAGGTTCGCCAGTATAGCCCGGTTGACAAGTGCAAATCTAATGTCATTGACAATTTATACAGTTACATAAGTTATTAATACATGTATATGTGCATTTAATCTTCGCTTAGATTTTATTTTATACATTAATATCGCATTTATAGTCTAAAAGAGTATTCAAAGAAGAACACAATATATTTTTAATTTAAATATAATAAGTGATACCTGAGTATGTCTTTCCGCCGTACAAATAGCATTAACGCCGCAAGGATTGTGTGCCAAACATGCAATTCTGCATTTATGCGTGTCACAGATTTTCTCTCCGCTACAATCGTCATTAGTCTCACATTCAATGGGTTGGCATCCAATTTTGTCGTCCTTCGGATTTCCGAAGAAAGTGGGCTTGCACGAGCAATGGGCAACATGGTCATCTGCCTTGCACTCCGCGTTCCGTCCGCAGAGAACCAAGTCACACGCTTTGCGACATTCCGCCTGGCCAATGTTGTTCTTAACACACCTCTCATCATAGGAACAGTCGTCGTCTGACAGACAACGCAATTCCTGTACACAAATATTGTTCTGGCAGTATTGGTACTCGGGGCAGCTGGTGTTGCTCTTACAAGTTGGCTGGCATAGCCCGTTGATGCAAAGCTGGTCGCCAATGCAGTCTCTTGTACTACCACAAAGTGCTGAAACAAACTCAAATTAATTAAAAAAAATTCTAAATCAATGATTCGTCGTTGTTATCTTCGAAGGCCAATATGAAAATTGAAGATTTGTAACATTTTATTAAACACGTTCGATAAATTCCTTTACCTGTGCATATTCCTCCATTGCAAGCTGATCCTGTAGAGCACTGTGAATCTGATTTGCAGTATTGAACTGGAGTACAGCCTAAATTCGGGTCCCCTGTACCGCCAGGTTGGCAAGTACACACTGCGCTGTGATTTAATGGTGAACAATCTGCTCCTTGACCGCAGACGTTTGCGAGTGAACAAGGATCGACGCATTTGTGATTGAAGCATGCATCAGAAGGACTGCAGTCGCTGTGATAGTTACACTCCAAGTGAATACATTCCGACTGAAATTAAGAGAGCAGAAAATATGTATAATTTAGATAAATCAATATAATAAATGAGGATTTAGTTTTAATTATTATTTATAATTGTTTAATAAATTAATGATTGACTACGAAACTTACTGCTGGATTGCCAGTAGTTTGGCCAGGGCACCTGCATAATGGAACGTGATCTCGAACAAAGCATTCAGCATTTCTTCCACAAATGGACGACAAGTCGCATGGATTTGTACATCTGTTGTCGACGCAGGCAGCGGAATTTGGACAATCGTAATCTGCAAAACAGTCTCCAGGCTGTTTGCAGCCGGACTTGAATGGATCCCCAACTAAACCGTGAGGGCACACGCAGGCGTAAGAACCTTCTGTGTTCTGGCAGCTGCAAAATTGCAATTTCAAATTAAGCTCAGTTTTAAGCACTCGAGAAAATGCATGGAATCGTGAGAACTACTTACATGGCAGAAGAGTGACAAGGTTTCTCCAGGCATTCGTTAAGGTCCACGCAAATATCGCCGGCTAGCTCAAATCCGGGGAAGCATTTGCATATTCCAGCATGGTCGGAAGCTATGCAATTTCCATATCCACAGTTCACTTGGTTGCAAGGACCTGAATAATTCAAAGAATCATTTTATAGATAAATATTATTTCACAAATTTCATTTATAAATCATGATAAATGAAAATGTTATAAATTGAAATATATTTTCAAATCTTACTGCTGCACTTGTTGGTGTCTTGATTGCAATACTTGTCCGTCGGGCAGTCGTTATTCGAGAGGCACTCGACTTTGAAACAGCCCGAAGCATCACCGATATAACCGGGCTGACATTGACACGCGGCCGTGTGGTCTACAACCGAGCAGATCGTATTAAGCCCGCAGTCGACCAGCGAGCAAGGATCGGTGCAGTTGTGCTGGATACAAGCTTGCGAGTCCGGACAGTCCGTGTGCAAATTGCACTGATGAGGAATCACGCAACCTGAGCCGACTGGATCACCTGCTGTACCCTGCGGACAGACGCAGCGGTAGGATCCACGCAGATTGATGCACTCTGCAGAGGAGTGGCACGGTTGATCATCGCATTCGTTGATGTCGAGACAGTGTTCTGGTCCAGCGATGAATCCATGACTACACCTATAAAAAAATAGAATTATTTTTAGTGAAAATGAAGCAATAGATTTAAAAAGTTTTTTTTCTAAATTATTAGAAAAATATTACGTCGATAATAATCAGTACTAAGAAGAAGAATAATCAGACTACAATAAAAGAAATATTGTTATAAATGTACATATAACGAATTCACGACTATTGCAAATGTAAATAAATGACAATTAACAAGTAACGTTTGTAAAATATAATAGCAATACTTACTTGCATTTGTTGTTGATGCAGACTTCATTATCGTTGCACCCAGCATCTGAAGTGCAGCCTACCTCGCAACCACCGTCGATGCACAATTCGCCTGGCAGACAATTACTATCGCTATAGCACACTTTCACGCAGATTCCATTCTTGCATCGTTCGCCCTCGGCGCAGTTGTTCTGTTCGCTGCACTGACATTGGCAGAAACCGGAAACGCACACGTGCTGACTAGGACAATCATGAGGACCCTCGCAAATATTTGGAACTCGAACGCAGCCTTGTTGAGGCGTAGGATTCCCGTGGAAGCCGAGAGGACAGGTGCAAACTGTGGCGTGATTCACGCAGCTACAAATCGCGTTTGGACCACAGGCGTCCTTTCTCTTGCAAGGATCTGAAGAGAAGAATTATATAAATGTAGCGATTCAAATAAGATATTTGATAACAAAACGAGAAACAAACAATATGCATTATATTTAAATGGCTGAAGACGACTCTTCACATTTTAAAACAAAAACACAGACTACAAAACTGCATGTAAGAGTTGCAATATTCGTTCAAAAATTTCTATCTTGCAACGAATATCCTAGGAATTATTCAACGTCGTTATGATACGAGGCTCACACTGTATACGTAATGAAATTACGTACCTTGACATTTGTTATCAAGGCAAACTTCTGTTGAAAGACAATTCTTGTTGCTTCGGCAGCCCAACACGCAGAATCCATTAAGACAGGCTTGATCATTTTCGCATTGCGTGTGAGTTACACAAGGCACCATGCACCTATTGTTTACGCATTTCTCGCCGGTTGAGCAATCGGTAGCCGCGCGACATACAGCTGTAACAATCAACATTTATTTCTCATTAATTCTAACCAATTGCTATTACCTAACTAAAAGCACGTATCAAATTAATTGTCATACCGATACACTGTCCTTCGAGGCACACGCTCTCCTCACAGTCTGCATCAATATGGCAATAATTCATAGCACGAACGCATCCATCCTGAGGTCCTTTGGAAGATGGAATGAATCTATGAATACACTTGCAAGTCGGTTGGCCGTTAATTAGTTCACAGATGGAATTCGGGCCACAGGCGTTTTCGCAAGGATTAACGCAACGGTGATTGACGCAAATGGACTGCACAGGACAATCCTTAGCGCTAGCGCAATAGCCTTCCGGTTGACATCCTTTTCCGTAAGGATCTCCAACATAATTGGAGGGGCACTGGCAAACGGGGTTGTTCGACGGACCCGGGATACAGATAGCAGTTTCATGACAAGGATTAGGATGACAAGCTTCAATAGTAACGCACTCGACGTCAGGAACAGGATTCGGCTTCAGTCCAGG
This sequence comes from Ceratina australensis, assembly GCA_004307685.1. Lineage (NCBI taxonomy): Eukaryota > Metazoa > Arthropoda > Insecta > Hymenoptera > Apidae > Ceratina > Ceratina australensis. Next base: position 1,477,999 of record SHCU01000001.1, read on the forward strand.
TGGACACTGGCAAATTGCTCTATGATCATCCGCGATGCACACCGCGTTCACACCGCAAGCGTTTTCGTCGCAGGCATCGTAGCAGGTATGCGTTAGTCTATTGCACAGTTGAGTTGGCGGACAGTCTATGTTATAAACGCAAGGGACTGATTTGCATCCTTGAATAACGTCGTTAGGATCGCCGGCGTAGAGGCCAGGTGGACATTCGCAGTTGGCAACGTGGTTGTGGACCACACAGAGGGCATTCGGACCGCAAGAGACGAAATTGCAGACCGGTTGACACGTGCGAAGGCCGTCGTTGACGTTCCTACAAGTCTGATCTTCAGGGCACTCGCTGTCAGTGGAGCATTGATCCTTCCTGGGTGTCTGACAGCCCTGGCGATCGTTCGGATTGCCGATGAAACCGGGCAGACACTCGCAACGGCCGCGGTGCTTTTCTGCCACGCACTGAGAATTCACAGCACAGGTGAAGCTTCGGCAAACCGAGACACATTTCAGAACTCCGAGAGCATCCGGCCTACAGGCTTCTTTCGCGTGGCAGTCGTCGTCGGAGATGCAATCAGGGACGGACGGTTTCTCGCAAGAAGATAGTATTGGATTCCACTCGTAGCCGTCTTGACATTTGCAAGTAGCGTGACCGGGAATTATATCAGGCTCGCACTTTTGATGAGCACCGCAGATCACTTTGCTGCAGGGATTCACGCACTCGCGAACGCCTCCGTCTGATAGAACGCAAAATGATCCTTCGACGCAATCGGAATCGCTGGTGCATCCAGGAGTTATCACAGATTTCGAGGGTTGACAACCTTCTACCAGGTTGCTAGGATTTCCTTGGTATCCGTCGATGCACAAGCAAGAAGACACGTGATTCTGAGTGACGCAAAGTGCGTTCGGGCCGCATTGCAGTTTGCTGCACGCGTCCACGCACTTTCTGACGCCTTTGCCTACTTGGAAACAAATTTGTTGAGGCTCGCAGTCGAAGTCATTGGAACAGTGACGGTGTGGATGGCATCCTGTGGTTAGATCGTTCGGATTACCGCTGTACCCGGGCGGACAAATACAAGCCCCGTCCTGGCAGACTGATCTGGGGCCGCATTTCACATCGCTGCAACGGTTGACACATTTGCCGGACACGCAGCTGTAGTCGAGCGGACAAGGGACCGAGTCGCTGCAAGTGCACGTTGACGGATCGGTGCAAGGGCCGACTTGTACCTGCTGACAGCCGATGAATGGATTGCCGAACAAGCCTTCTTTGCAGCGACAATCGTAACTGCCGATCGTGTTTATGCACACTGCGTTGCTTCCACACGCGTTCCCGTTACACTCGTTAATGTCTGGAATTAAGTAAATATTTCATTTGCAAATGGAGTTCAGAATATTTCAATTATTTATTGAAAACCAGGCGTTTATTGAATTTATTTAAAGATAATTCGAAATATGGTTAAACACTGTACCATGGCATTGGATGTATGGATTTCCAGCGTATCCAGGTGGGCACAAACATTCGACTGCGTTCGGGCCAACGTTGCAATGTGCATCCTTGCCACAGAGCGCAGTGGAACAATCAGATTTTTCTTGAACGCCACACCCATGATATGGATTCCCTGTGGTACCTGGATTGCAGACGCACTTCGATTCCTGCAGAGTGTACTCGCAATGGGCATTGAGCCCACAACCGGGATCGCAAATTGCTGGTTGAATTGCTATTAAAATTAAAAATCAATACAATTTTATGTTAATACTAAATAATCTTTATATTAACGCGATATTCAAACACAAATTCGGTTTATTACTCACGCGGCATGCAGAGTAGATCAGGATTTCCGATGAAATACGGATTGCACACGCATTTGTTGGTCGCTGGATCACAAGAAGCACCCACTCCGCAAACGATACCTTCGCAACGACGTTTACACCTTCCGCTTATGCAGACGCTTGGCTCTACGCATGGCACTTCCGGAGAACAAACATCCGGTTGACACTGACCACCGGGGAACGGGTTACCCATAAAACCTTCTATACATTTGCAAGTCGGTCCATCGTAGCTCACAATGCATTGTGCTCCAGATCCACAAACGAAACCGTCACATTCTGTTCGGAAATAGAGGTCATTGCAAACATGCTTTTAAATTATTATATAAATTACTAATGTAATTCACATTGACAAATTTTAATTTATTGGGATTTCAAGGAAGCAACGTTTAGAAGAATACAAGAAAACAATTTTTAATTAATTCTTATTGTTAGTTCAGTATTCCCTTTCGATTACAGCCAGGCTCCAACTAACGAAACGAGCTCTCGTTTCCTCATTCGAGACGCCCCAGGAGCCTATAGCTGTTATTGCTACTATATTGATAATATGGAAAAGTGTATATGTATGTGTGACTGAAGACCCGAAAACTACGACATAATTTTACTGGACTTTCTTTGTGCCTTTAGGTTTATTTAACGAACCATTTCTTCCCAGTAGAGATAGAGGAAGTTTACAGGAGATCATATTATTTTTTGCATACATATCAACACAATTTACAAATCATCTCATCAAATTAAAACATTTAAAAAGAAAGTGGTTTCATGAACAAGTCAAGTTAAACGAAAAAATAATAGTATACGAAGGAGAGTCATCTGTACCTAATTACATTCTAATTATATCATTTAGTGATAATTGTACTTACGTGAAACGCATTCGTTGTTCTTTCCTTCGACGAATCCAATCACGCACCTGCACCAAGCTGCGTGCTTATCTGGCTCACAGTACGCGTTCGGTCCACAAGGTATATTATCGCAAGGGTTCACGCATCTTCCACTAACACAGGTAAACAAATTATCACAATCGTCATTAGATGAGCATTCGTTCTTCGGAACCGCAACACCGGTGCATCCAGCGCCGTAAGGATCGCCGACGGTTCCTTTTGGACACTCGCAGATGTGATCGCCTTTCGTGTTGATGCAGTAAGCGCCGTGTCCACAGGGGTTGTTAGCGCACTCATTCACGTCCACGCAGCCGTGTTGCGGATCTCCTTCATAGCCGGCTTCGCACATGCACCTTGGAGGATCGCTTGGTGTACATTTGGCATTAATACCGCAAGGGAACCGATCGCAGGGATCTAGAAATTTAACAAATCACGTTGTTCATTATTAATGTGTAATCAGTTAATATTAATAGAAAATGTCATTACTATACTCACTCTTGCACAGGTTTCCATCGAGAGGGTCTGTATAAAACGGCGGTGGACAAACACACTCGCCAGGTTGTACACATTTCTCGTTAGCTTTGCACTCGTTGTCGCCGGTGCAACGTTTCTGAGCTGGAGAACAGAGGCCATTGTACGGGTCTCCACCGTAACCATGTGGACAGACGCACTGATGCGAGCCTGGGAGATTTATACACTCCGCTCCGTAGCCGCACACTTGATGTCCCACTATGCACTCATTTATATCTGCGGATTTATATGAAAAATGTATCGATTTATATTCGAATTAAATAAATTTGTCCACAGGGTTATTAGATAAATAATTTATTAAAAACATGCTGGAAATAATTCGTTTTGTAGTGGAGGATAAGATACAGCAACCCTCGTAAAACAGTGGACTTGTTAGTTTTCGTATGTGGAGCTCCAAATATAACAGAAGTTAATACAACTCTTCCTTGAAGTATACGTACCTTCGCAGGAACCGTCAGTTTTAGTGGTATATCCTTTGGGACAAGCACAGTAGCTCACTCCGCCAGCAATGGTGATGCACTCCGCGCCACTTGGACATTTCTCACCCTTGGAACATCCGGCCAACATACATTTCCCATTGACAATCTTGTAAGGTGGCTGACACTGGCATTCGATGCTGTTACACTCTGTAATTATTTAATTTCAAAGATTTATTGTAACATTACCACATACAGAATTGAGAATATTCTGAAATATATGAAGATATATTTACCCTCGCAAAGGGAGAACGGATTCCCGTTAAATCCGGGTGGACACTGGCACTCGTAGCTTCCAGGCAAATTTTTACAAATAGCGTTCACGCCGCAAGCAGGCTTGTCCCTAAGTTCCATGCACTCGTTGATATCCCTGCACTTCCCTGTCTCGTGGTCCCTCGTGTACCCTCTTTGGCAAATGCACACGCTGCTTCCCACAAATTCATCTTTGATGCATTGTTCGCCAGCGGGACAAGGTGTGCTCGGTCCGCAAACGTGGGGAGCCTTGGATTCCTGGCACCCACCGCTATAAGGATCGCCCGTGGTACCGCTTGGACATTGGCAAGAGAACGACCCCGGCTCGTTGTTGCAAATCGCACCTTGAGGGCACGGATTGATAGCACACTCGTCGATGTCTCTGCAACCGCCCTTCACTCCTGGCTTTCCTGTGTAACCATTGCGACACAGACAAGTCGCTACGTCGTTGGACAACATGCAGTGGGCGTTCGGTCCGCAGGATAGGTCCTCGCATGGATCTGGTTTAAAAAATCAAGGACTCGTTCATCGACATAATTTTTTTATAGACTGTGGAGTAAGTTTGAAAGTACCGAAAACTAAGAATTCCATTTTAATCACATTCTTTAAATATGTCATGTTGTATAAAAATAAAATGTTGATTACGTACGCCTACAATCGTTCCCAACGTTGGGCTCCGGGCACAAGCATCGTTTCTGCGGATCGCAAATAGCATTCCCGGGGCAGTCGCTGTCATCTTCGCAGGTAACTATACCAACGCACTTAATGTACGGATCTGGACCCGGGATGGTTCCTTCTGGGCAAGTACACGAATAAGAGCCCTCCGTGTTGGTACAGGCGGCACCGTGGCCGCAGGCATCCTGCCTGGCACATTCGTCCACATCTATTTTAATCAAATGAAATATATTAGGCGATTTTCCTAGGGCTTCAGGGATTTTTAAATTAAGCCCTAATTTACCGATGCATTGTTTAAAGGCGTTGCCTGAGAAACCGGGTTTGCACTGGCAAGTAAATCCACCCAGAGTGTTCGTGCAGATTGCGTTCTTGGCACAACGGCCGGAGGGTCCATTTATCGCATCGCATTCATTTATGTCTGATTGGAAAATGACACGTTAATTATACGTTACGTTCAATATTAATCAATTATTTTCCAACAATCATTTTTAATAATATATTATTAAATCTGTGTAAATTAATCATTATTTAAGTATCATTCCAGTATGCATACCAACGCATCCAGCTGCGATGTCATTGGGATTGAACGTCCAGCCATCCTCGCAAATACAATATGCCTCATGGCCGTCCGCTTTGCAGAACGCGTGTTCTCCACAAGTTACTTCGTCGCATGGTGCTGCGCAATTTGAATTGTACTCGAAAATTCTTTTTCCATTTCATTATTATTATCGTTTTTCATTTACTTACCCTTGCATGGTATGTGTGGTGGTGTCCCAACAAAACCGGACTCGCATTCGCAATGGTAACTGCCTCTGGTGTTGCTGCAGATTGACGCGGGACCGCAAGGGTTCGAAAGACACTCGTCAAGGTCCACGCACTCAGCGCCCACGGCTTTGAACCCGTCCTTGCAGAAACACTGTCCCTCGATACATTCAGCGTTGTTCACGCAATCGAAGTTCGACTTGCAAAGCGTCGTCACGTCGGTCTGAACAATTCGTTTTTATCATACATTATTATTATGTACGATACTCAAGTTATCATATAGTTTTTACAATTGAAATCAATTTACAAGTTGAAATTAAGAACGTTACCTGGTCACAAGCGACTGTTGGATTAGGGTTCCCACTGTATCCTGGTGGACAGACACAGTTGTAGCCAGGATCTGTGTTTTTGCACACAGCATACCTCCCGCAAGGATTCTCTAACGCTGTACATTCGTCGATATCTAATGGAAAGAGAAAAGGATTAATATAAATAATATAATATTCTGATGAATGAAAATGAAAGAAAATCAAGTTTATGACAAGTGAAGGGTTAATTCATTTCTAATTGCTAACCGCTGCATCCCTTAAATGGGTCACCAGTGTAGTCCTGCTTGCAACTGCACGCGAAGCTGCCAATTGTGTCGCTGCACTCGGCGTTCTCGCCGCAGGGATTTGTCTCGCATTCGTTCACGTCTGTTAATCAGCACGGGTTAATCAAGGGACAAGCATTAAAGTATTAATAAAATTAGGAGGTGAACCGACTTTCGCATAGCGTTAACCCTTGACCGATGAAGCCCTGGGGACAGATGCATTTGTACGACCCGGGGACGTTGATACATCGCGCGTTCTCCGCGCACGCGTTCGCCCGGCTGCACTCGTTCACGTCGATGCAACCGTGTGTCACATCCATCTGATAGCCGGGCCGGCATCTGCACTCGAAACTACCCTCCGTGTTCACGCAGTCGGCGTCTGAGCCACACGTCGCACCCTCCTCGCATTCGTTTATATCTGTTAGGTGGTTAGTGCATCTTTTTAACTATAATCTCTTGATTAATTCCTATCATCAAGCATAGCTCTTCATACCCATCCTTGACACACTTTCGAGATCCCAATGTAAAAACAAAACACGATACTTAAAATTGAATAATATTTCTCATATTGGATCTGACTCTTTTTGCCAAGTCGAGCTTTAAGGCAGTACTTAACAGATTTTTCAACTTTATATAGTACATGTTATGTTTCGCCTTTAATTGTATAACAGGTATGCATAAACCGCAAATTAATTATCATATGAACCGTAAGTCTCGGTGTGAATATTGTAACATGATTTCGAAATTTTCAAGCAAATCTCCCTTTGCTTTTTATTCAACATTTGTTTAAAAATTTTCATCGTGCAATTTCAAGAGCTACTCGAAGACCGTCATACTACGAGATTCACCCTATATTATTTCTTATATAAATGATTCTCTGAATTGTTATATGAAAAAATGATTATACCAGTTATGAGATGAACGTGACTTAACTAAATAATTATTACGTGAATTAAGGTACGAACAAGCTGCAGGACAAGGACGAGTTTTAAGTGCACAATATTCAATTAAAGCTAGTAATATAATAAGGAGGTCTCGGTTAATTAGGGACGGAGATCACGTACCGTGGCAGCCTACCCAAGGATCACCGCTCATTCCTTCCGGGCAGGAGCAGCGGAAACTGCCGTGCACGTTTGTGCAGTGAGCTGAACGGCCGCAAGGGCTGCGCGCACATTCGTCGACGTCCTCGCATTCTACCTCCGCGTCGCCGTTATACCCCTCGGGACACTGGCACTTGTGACCACCCGCTAGATTTACGCACAGGGCGTTCCGTCCGCAGGCACCGGCGTATTCGCATTCGTTAATATCGATACACTGTGCATAATTGAAACCCATCTCCAATTAAATGATAGTAATTATCTGATTTTTAACAAGTCTCGAACAAGTTTCTGATTATATTATGAAATTTACAGTTATTATAACGAATCAAATGTAACTTGACACTGTATTTTAACACTTTGACGGCCACACGTTTCGGGAAAAGAGTTGATCTTGCCCTTCGGCACATTTTGTCAGCTTTGTTGGTTCATAGATGACTCGAAATTTATTTTGAGAATGGTCTGTGATGAGTTTAATCTTGTCCAATCGGTGTTGACATATTCTGTTATCGTCGAAATGCCAGTATTCCCAAATTTGGCGAAACCTATTGTATTTCTTGGCATGTCTCTTCTAAAAATTGGTGTGCAGATTAATGGGCTTGTTGGCCAGTGTTCATATTTTCTCTGACATTTTTACTAATCCCATAAGAGTTGTTAAAACGAGAAATTTTTTCTACTCCTCAACGTCTGTATCCGTCAACTTCCTATCTTTATTGTCTTTGATATCAAATTGGCTCGTGAATTCACGTGTACGTGAATTTGGCCGTCAAAGTGTTACTATTGATTGTTAAATAAAATAGCTAATTTACACTGTTTCTACCGCGATTTTGTGTATACCTATTACGAATCACATACACATTTTTAAATCCAGGATGAGCTGGAGGGAAATGATATCGCTGAATTGATTTAACAACTATTATAAGGAAAGTCAACAAATTAATCACGGAGAAATGATTAAACTTAGTGAATAGTGTACAGTGTTAATTTGAGAACTGATTATGTTGAAGAATAATTATTTGATTTCATTGATTACGAAATAAGGTCTATGACACACGGTCATTCTGAGGATCGAAATGGAAATGTTTGAAAGATACGTACAGTTTCGTACGGGTCTCCCGTGAAGCCTTCTTGACAGGTACAACTATAATTGCCCGGCGTGTTATGACAGAGGGTATTGTCGCCGCACGCGCCGGCGATCGCGCACTCGTTCACGTCTTCGCAGTGCACCTCGCCGTCGCCGATGTAACCGGACTTACATTTGCATAGGAAATTTGACGGAAGATTGCAACACTCCGCGTTCTCGACGCACCTAGCAGCGAGAACCGGGTTATCGCACTCGTTGATGTCTGTCGAATAATAAAACCATCAGAGAACAGGAAGAGACGTGACGTATGGACTGTTAAGAAAGAATGATGCGTTCCGCATACCCTCGCAGTGGAAACCATCGCCTTGGTAGCCGGGGAAACAGGAACATTGGAAGCTACCCAGGGTGTTCGTGCAATGCGCGAATATATCACAGGGTCGGTACTTGCACTCGTTCTCGTCTGCAATCACCATTAAGTACGGACGTGAATAGATTTTAACCCTTAACACCTCTCTCAAGGTTCGTAATGAAGACTTTAAATTGCTAGCAGTTAACCAATTTTTTCCAATAGACTTTTTCTAGAAAACTATATAACTGGAATTATTTATGTAAATAATTATTATGTATATATTTTTATTATGTAAATATATTTTACAAAAAATGTACTCGTATAAACTCGTAGTTGAAATTATTTTTGCCTCATTGTAAGTAAACCAGAGCAAAACACATCATGATTTGAACCCTTTGCACTCCGAATTTTATTTCAATTTCGATATCTATCCCAAAGCTTTTAAGCGTTTTAATTGAAACTTACTTTAACTAACAAATAAGGCAATTTAAATAAATAAAGGAAGAAATTTATTTATTTATTTCACCGATTTTCCTGCCACGGTATAAGCACGGAAGGCTTGTAGATTTGAGTCTGTTTAGCCCTTGACAACGATGTTACATTTCGTGTTACATTCTTTTCCCGGAGTTTTATTTAACGTCGCCTTTATTTATTATTATTCTTGCGACGGAGCCTAGCGATGTGCGGTTAAGCAAAGCACGTGAGCAGAACTCAGAGGTGCTTGTATCAATTAACATTGACCGGGACTCGAACTCGGGACCGCCGATTACGAGTCCCGACCCCTACCGATCGAGCCATCGCCCGGCTCTAAAGGAAGAAAAAATAACGTGTGCGCGACATCTATTTATTTAGACATGAAAAAATGTCGAGTGGGACTCGACAAAGGAGCTCCTGAGATAAAAATTAATGTCGAGTCACACTCGACATAGGAGTGCAAAGGGTTAATAGCATTTTCGGTATTTTGTATTAATAAATCTCTTATGAGACTTTGTAAATAAAAAAAAGGAAACCTAAACAGAATTCTTCAACTCTTCAACAAAATCATGTAAGTGGTACTCACCTGGTACCTGACAATTACACCCGCCGAAACCATCGTTACAGTGACAAACGGAGTCCAGGCAGACGCCGTTCAGACACTTGGTCCCGTCCTCTTTCGTGCAATCATCTGTTAAGGACAAAAATCAATTCGATCATCATCGATTCGTCGTGGGTAACTCGCAATCTCCCTTAGTCATCCGGTGAGAAAACAGCGGGAACGTGCGTGCCGCGTTAAAAACGTCGATTACGATGAGTAATTCGTTTCTTGCGTAACGCTGATCATCATTGCCGGAACGGAACGGCGCGTCCCGTGCGAAACGCGAGGAATTGTAATGAGAAATATCAATAGCGATCGGCGGAAGAACGGCTCGATGGAGCAGAAACGCGAGGACAGGAGTCTCGCGGTAATCGCTGATGACGTTACTCGCGAGAATCGCTTGCTTGGCTCGCGTAATCGTCGCCGAGAACAACAGGATGACGTAAAGCAACGACAGAGATTGTAACGGTAGCGCGAGCGTGCCGTGATGGAGTACAGATCCTCTCCTTTTTTTTTCTCCCCCCTGAGGACTGGTTACGGCATTGTTTTTCCGTACACGTGAAAGGCAAGACGCCGTCTTACAATTAGATACATACCCGTGCACTTTAGTCTTTCGCGTTGCTCGTCCGTGCCCTGGTAGCAGTCGACGTGGTTGTCGCACAGCTTGGATAACTCGAGGAGCTGCAGGACGTCCGTCGACTCGTTTACCTGACAGCCGAAGTAGCCGTCTTCGAGGTTGAGAAAGAACACTTCCCTCCTCAGTCCGTGACCAAATCCTCGCAAGGATTCGGCCTGAAATTTAATCGGTCGTAGTTATCATGCTGAAATCGTTACCACTTGCTACGTGTAATGAATCGATGCTTACTGGACACAAGGATAGAAGTATCCACGCCACCAACGGCCAAAGATATTTCATCTTGGCTGAAACACAGAAAAATAAGCAATAATCAAACCCCAACTCGACACTTCTCCGCGACACTGGAATATGATAGATTTGTTACGACCACAGATTCCCAGTTGATTTCCTGGATGCCTTCACTTCATAATTTATATAATTCTTTGACATTGGCACCGCTCAGACAATCGACGATAGGGAAGGTTAGATGAAGAGAACAACACAGTTGACCGGTGTAAAATCTACTCCCAGGGCGGAACAGGAACTATTCAGTTTTTGCCGCGATACTGGGGAGGGATCGGCGCGGGACACCTGCACGAGCCGTGTGTCGGCATCCACGACCCCCTCACGAATATACCCTAACTGTATCACCTTACGATCGGCCCTGGCCTTGAAAACCCAATTTCCTGGTTATTTGTTTTGAAATTCAAGAAGCTTCTTGGTGATCCCTTTTCAGGTTGCGAGGATATCCAGGACATGCCCTTATGCAATGTGCAACGAGAAGGATCAGAAAGGAATAAATAAGAGAAGATGATCGTACAATAAACGCCTCCGTAGTTATATACTCAGACACCCTGTATATATTCTCGTTTCAATTATGAGGAAAGATAATAAAGTTGAGATTATTACCACGACCCCCTCATGAATACACTCTAACTATATCACCTTACGTTCGGCCCTGACCTTGAAAACCTAATTTCCTGGTTATTTATTTTGAAATTCAAGAAGCTTCTTGGTGATCCCTTTTCAGGTGCGAGGATATCCAGAACATGCCTTTGTGCAATGTGCAACGAGAAGGATCAGAAAGAAATAAATAAGACGTCGAGAAGATGATCGTACAATAAACGCTTCCGTAGTTGTATACTCAGACACCCTATATATATATTCTCGTTTCAATTATGAGGAAAGATAATAAAGTTGAAATTATTACTTCTTTTAATTGTGCACGAGTTTAATTACATTGCTTCTCATTACTGAGGATCATTAATATTAGACTTAATAGTATCCTAAAATGTGTTAATAAATGGGTGGCTGAAATGAGGCCTACTATGAACACCGTTAGGTTCAGAAATTCTGTAATACATCCAACTGCTTGCGAGTCGTTAACAAAGATTTTTCAGTGTACGTCACCGGAAGGGAACACCGCCGATGCACGCGATTCGCGGAAGACGTCGTTTATGTGCGGCACGGCCTATGGCGAACGGACGCATTGTACGCGCACAATAAGTCAGAGCTGGCGATGAACCAGCTGAGCTAACGACTGTACGTGCGAGGAAGAGGATTCACCGGGAACGATCATTTCACGGAATGGACCGATAGAACGGTGGAAAGGAGGGACAATTAGGTGAACGAGCAGAAGAGACGTGGGAAGATTGGCCGGGAAAACGAGCAGGAGATAACCAAAGGAAACGAGAGAGAACAGAGAGGCCGAGGTTGGGGCAGCAAGTCGAGGAACGGGATGAAGGAAGAAAGAGCAGAACTAGCATTTCATTTCTCGTCTTGCGAGTTTTTTCGTACCAGACGAGAGACATTCGTTACGGAGCAAGAGAATGGGTTTCATGAAAAAATTAATTCTTTAAAAAGGTATATTAATGGTCTAACGTGAATCAATAAAAACTGACAATGAGAATCGATTATTTTATTGACTCGATTGAAACAAGTTTAAGATGCACTCACTATGGGACTCTACTCACCGGGTGTATTTTATTCGAATTTGTTTTCCAACCCTGTACAAGGAAGTTAACACATTCGCGACCGCTGACGTGAATTCACGTCATTTTAAATTTTATTTATTATTTATAAAGCAAGTATACAAATTATAAAAATCTTTTGATCTTAAACGACACATAATTGCAACATTCATATTTCAAAACAAATTTTATCACTTTTATCCTTGTTTTAACGATACAAGTTTGCGGCAACCAGTTTCAGAATTTCATTATTTTTGCCGGTACTCAGTATTGGAAACGAAAAAAGTTTACTGGTCGCGAATGTGTTAATAAATAAAGAATAATCTGAGGTAGTAACAAAAATAGAAATATTGGGATGTACGTGATATCTTTGTATCAAATTACTCAGTTCACAGGAACTAATTGCAAGAAAGAATCACGGTGATAAATTATCGCGCATTTCATGACTGAATAAGCTTTAAAGTTGTCAAATTAGGTAGAGCAGGAAATGTCTACAGCATTCATTACGGACGCTTGTTATCTCAACAAACTCCCTCGCACGGCTCGTGCAAGTACATAATCGAGAATTTA
>SHCU01000001.1:1499230-1513161 GCA_004307685.1 Ceratina australensis
GGCCCGCAACACAATTACGTTAACCGGCGTTTCCCGAAGGTCTCTCCCCGGGGCGAATAGATTACGTCACGAGAGAGAAACAAGATCGATGTGTAATGCGTCACGCTCACTGCGAGCCGAACCTACCATCTTTGGAAGAGGCAAGGCGACGGCGACGCTACACGCTCGATAGGTGAATTGGTGTGCCGATTAAAAGGAACGCCAGTGAACGAAGCGTGGGACGCGAGAAAGAAAAACGAGAGAAAACTAACCGGTATGCGTCTGATGCGACGACGTGCGAATGGGAGCCAAGGTTTCTTATCTGTGGCCTCGATTCAGGAGCGAGGATCGACCACGTATGATTAGAAATCATCTTATTCGAATTGGATCCCCCGTAACCATTCTCACACTGTTCTCCTCAACATACAATAGTTCGGTATATCATGTCGTTTTGTATGCAGTCTTCCTTAACGTACGATGATCTAAGTATATCATTCCATAAACATGAAATTTCATGGATGAAAGCAGTATTGACGTACCAGCTTGTTTCATGTATAATTTGCATTCGGTGATAGGTGCACGGTTTGATTCCCATACAGCAGAGGTTCTCAAACTTTTTCAATTTTATGTCACATAAATGGAAATAAGGAAATATAGCGGCACAGAAATATTTCTTATGGAAAAATCCATATGCTTCGAATGGAATGTTTTTAATCGAAAAAAACATTTTAAACTGATATTTGATTGTATTTGTAAATGATACTTTTAGATGACAATAAAATATGTGCATTGAGATAGACGTGAAAATTGTAAGGTTTATCATTCGTAAGATGTAATGCGAGGAATGAAAACATTTCTCTTCATTACAGACGGAAGTTGTAATCGTGTTTTACGGAAAGATTGTACTATAAAAAATAACGTGATGTACCATTTATGATACATGTATATATACATGTACATATGTACCACAGTTTGAGAAACGCTGCCCTGGGAATAATGCGAAGATGTGTATCAAACTGTTGGTAGTAAAGATAAATCATGTAATATTGCCACTTGCTCTTTTTAAGTTCAATTCGCTACAGTGTACGAGTTCATCATGCACCGAAGAGTAAGGCTATCTGTGTATAATAACTTCATGATTAAACTTTAGCTTGCGTTTTAACATTCAAAGCATGCGTTTATAAAGCATGTAAGCTTTTTAAGCCTGTATAAACCGTAGGATCTCTATGAAGGGTTTAAAAGAATATGAAAGAAATTGAGAAACTCATTTTAGGATGATATCAAATTGAGATTAAAAATATACATATGTTTATTTCAATTTTAAAATATTCTTGCATCATTTACCGATACTACAAATTTCTCCCACTGTTGCCTAAATGAAATGGAAATTTGGTCATTTATTACAATTATTCGAGACGTGATAAAATTTTTAATCCGTTATCTCTAAACATGTAATTGATTTTATTGAAAGGCTCAATCTTAATGAAATCATATTCGAGGTACATTAATCATATCAGACAGCAATTATCCGAAATCTACAATACGATTTATTGACGTAATAATTAGTCCTAAGTTTCCTGATAAAGATGTCACGGTTGACATGATCGTATCGTGAAGAGGATACGGTTAATTTTCCTTTAGTCAATCATTTATTTTAATCAGTTACTTGAACGATCGCGGTATTAGACTTAACGATCCTCTCGCGTGAGCGATGCGATTTTTTCCCACAACGCGTAGGTATCTCGCTAACGGTATGGCGTTCTGGTTGTTCGATCCGTGAGAATTCGCTGGATAAAGTAGCGATAAACATGTATCTACTGCCTCCGTTTCTCTTCATAAAACTTGACTTCACTCGCTTGCTCGCGTCCAAGTTGTTATAAGCGGGATGAAACGCGCGAAGCCACAGATTCATATGCGAAATGAAACTTTTATGGCGCGACAGAGAGAAATATGTTTCATTTAAATTTCCCTACGAACACATAGAAATTCCGATCTGCGTATAAATTATGTTTTAAAGAGGTTCAGGTACTTGACGCAGGAACAATGCCGGCTCATTAGCAAATAAAGATAGAATAAACCTCGGTAATATCCCCACGTGGTCGAATACGCAATGACTTAACGGATTTCTACTTAACGTCTTCCCTAAATATGGCAAGACTGGTGACACGATTGTAATCGAGCCCCACACTCTGCCTGCTGCAAGCATTGAACTCTCCGCAGCCACTTAAGGCGCACGCAAACGCGTCATACCGGCCTACTCGCGCAACACATGAGCATAGTTTCATTACCATGCAAGATAGTGTTCTTCTCCTGCCTCGTTATACCAAATATAGCCACGACTTTCCTTCATTTCACCGTCGGCTTTTCCTTTAATTAAATCAATTTATAACTGCAATGACAGTAAACAAAATCTTTCGTCAAATGTTTTCTTCAAATCTGAATAATTTAAATAATAAAATAAATTAGTTTTGTTGAGAAAATAATCGAGTTTCTTTAATCCTGTGGGCCAGTCATTTTTATTCTTATCTGTACTCAGATTTTCACATGTCAAATCAATTGATAACTGTAATAACAGATCGTAGTACACGTAAATAAAATTTTTCATCAAACGTTTTCTTTAAATCTGGATAATGTAAATAATAAAATAAATTAGTTTTGTTGAGAAAATAATCGAGTGTTTTTTAATCCTGTAGGTCAGTCATTTTTATTCTTATCTGTACTCAGATTTTCACACATCAAATCAAGTGATAACTGTAATAACAGATTGTAGTACACGTAAATAAAATTTTTCATCAAACGTTTTCTTTAAATCTAGATAATTTAAATAATAAAATAAATTAGTTTTGTTTAGAAAATAATGTAGTATTTTCAATGCTGCGATTCAGTCATTTTTATTCTTATCTGTACTCAGATTTTCACACCTGCCTGTGTGCTTCAAGAAAGGAAAGAGGAGTTTCTCTTTGCCAGAGAATAAGAGAGCAAATATTAAAAGAACAAACATTACTCTATTCAGAGAATTCTCGTGAAGAAGGTAAGAACAACTTGGCGCGAATGAATCGCGAATTGAAATTGCTCGAAGGGGATATGGGCGCATGAAACGACGAATACGAAACGCGAAGTGGCGGATAATAACTCGCTTCGCTGGCTCGATGGACCACTTAAGGCGCGCACGGCTCGGTTGGAAACGCGCCGCGGCGTTATTATCGGTTTGGACGATGCGCGTACGCACGCCTGGATGACTACTGCAAAACGGTAAAATTACTGCAATTTTCCTGATCGCGCCGCCTAACACGTGTTGCCGATTGTTAACCGGACAAATTGATCGTTGCGAAAATTCACCGTTCTAACGTTCCTCGCGCCGCCTGGCTATTTTTCCAATTCGCAATTTGTACACCCTTGTTCATAAGTCGTAGAGCGACGTCGGACGGCGTCCCGATTCGTTTCTCGCATCGATCTTTTTTTAAACAAATTATTTTTATGATCGATCACCTTATATTTTTCTGTAATAATCATAATACAAATAATTGTACATAAATAATTGAATGATTATCTAGTAAATTAAAGTGTATTAAATAATTGTAATGTATATTATATTTTCTCTTCTATTTAATTCATGTGATTTCTTCTATACAAATTTTTTGTAATCAATGGGACTTTGATTTTAATGATATCGATCATTCTTCAATGATCGTTCGCTCTTAAATTTCAATGGACCCTATTACAAAATAATTTTTTCTCAACATGGTTTTGATATAACACGTTAAACAAGGACTGCCTGTAGCAAAATTCTTAAAACGCAAAATATGCTTCATATTCCATCGCGGAAGTTGAATATGAAATTATACCTGTGCATCTTTAAATCCATCCATATTTACATCTCGCAATTTGCCATTCCCGTTATTCAAATTCCATCGCGATGACGGAAAAATGAAGCTGCGCCCCAAGGCCAATAGAGAAATCAATATAAGGAAAGAAGGCAGGGATTTCCTGAGGTGTCGCATAATGACTCTCATTATCGGAAGTCACCGTTCAATGAAATAATAAAATCATCCTGGCAATAACGAACCGCGCGTGTGCCAACGTGTAAATACACGATATCCCGTGTAACGGAACGCGGCGAAGGAGGCTCGAAAAGTAATTTTCACTGTGACCCCTTGACACCGTCATCCTCGTAGCTCGATTAATTGCATCGTAACCGTTAAAGGGTGGAAGGTCGATTATGCACGGCCACGCTGGCCGATCAGCAGGGATTATTATTACCTAGAAATCGTGCTACGCCGGAGTCCCTCGTAGACATTCATCACCGCTGTTTATACCAAACAATCAATCGGGATATAAATAGATAGGTGGATGAGTAATCCGCGGGAAAACTGACGGTGATCGAGGCTCAGTTAACGTCTTCCGACAACGGCGATCCCGAAATTTGATTGATTCCACAGGTTCCATATGTACACCACGACGCTGATTTAACTAAGATTTATATTAAGCACCGTGGAAGAAAAAGGACCTTGGCTTGCGTTACCGGTTTTCTAATGACGTTAAAGCTCCGACTGGTTACTAATACACTCCTAATTTAAGTATTAGGTAACGATACACCGTGTGCGTTTAGTCACAGCGATTGTACTCCGTTATTTTTACATAAACGAATGATTAACACAATAAACCTTGGATTTTCTAAGGCAATTAACACGTAACCATATTCATATATTATTAGTTTTCTCACTAATTTGTTCGTTCAATTACCAACGGCGGTTTTCTTTCCTAAGAACGAGAACCACATCCTTGTTTTACTACCTTCAGATTGCTAATTTACGTAACGCGTTTGCGTAATAGTTTGTAATCTCATTACTGGCCCGTGACGACGTCAGCGCAACGGTATCCGTCGATACTTTTGCCAACGGACAGCAGAAGACCGGTAATTCAGTTCGTCAACGATCCGTCGAACAGATTCCCGGGGAGTGACAGATCGTTGCAAATTCGCAAACAGACGGGCTCGCGACGATTTTACAGTTAGCCAAACACGGCTAACAACTAGAAATTAGTCGTGCGTCACGTGCTACGCGCTGGCTTCGCAAGCCTATTATTTGTATGCAAATTCGGTGCATCTGTTTAAAATCCGAGAAGCTTCCTTTTACGCTGAACAAGTGCAATTAACCTACTCCCGGAAATTCAAATAATTAAAACGGAATGTTTATATCAATTTAAAGAATTTATTTTATGTTATCTCTCAAACATCACGATACGCGATTTGTTTTCGCATCACGCGCATTCTTTATAGGTGATATCTCACTTCACATGGGTGTTTCGTAATATTTCATATTTCCTAAAATTACGATTTTTTTTGTATAAGTAAATTACAGTCCGTCGTATAATTAAAATTGACTACGTTTGTCACTTTTTAAAAATCAATTTTATTTTGTCTGTTAAAAATGGTATGTCATTTTTTCTGCACGAAGTGCAGTGTAAGTAACGTTTATGTGCGTGTAAGTAAAGTCTCACTCTATAAATTTAATAATATTTCATATTTTAACTGCAATTTTAATTTTTCTGTAAGCGAAGCGCAGCCCTTCTATAAATCCTCCGTCGTATAATTAAAATTGACTACGTTTGTCATTTTTAAAAATTAATTTTATTTTATCTGTTAAAAATGGTATGTCATTTTTTCTGCACGAAGTGCAGTATAAGTAACGTTTATGTGCGTGTAAG
Source organism: Ceratina australensis (assembly GCA_004307685.1). Taxonomy (NCBI): domain Eukaryota; kingdom Metazoa; phylum Arthropoda; class Insecta; order Hymenoptera; family Apidae; genus Ceratina; species Ceratina australensis. The sequence goes on from SHCU01000001.1 coordinate 1,504,916, forward strand.
TAAAGTCTCACTCTATAAATTTAATAATATTTCATATTTTAACTGCAATTTTAATTTTTCTATAAGCGAAGCGCAGCCCTTCTATAAATCCATAAGACTTGTGGTCGGACGGGGAAGGAGCATGAAACGGCTTGTAACACGTGTAATGGAACACGCCCAAGTTAATAGTCTCGGGCTTAATCGCATCTTGCTCCTCCTCTTTTGTGCGTAACGCAAGGTAACGATTACGTGTTTCGCACGCTGAAAGTGTCACTTTTGCTTTTCTCAGTGGATCCGTAAACTAGTCAGTCGCGTTTCTCGAGTCGATCTGGATTATTCCGCCACGGTTCAATCGTTTCCCTCGATTCCCGCCGCGCGTTAATGGCTTACGGTTCTCTCCGCGTAGAATCGTAAACTCTCATAAGCGATCGTCAAATACGATTCAGCGTGCGGATCGCCTCGGGTGCGCCCACGGAAGTAGATGAACACATTACACTGCACGTTTGCACGTTCCTTTTTCCCCGACGTCGCCATTTTTATCCGCAGCCGTATAGTAATTGCTTTCGATGCATCAGTTGAAATTACAACCTCCAATTAATGAAGCAGGTTATATATTTTGCAGAATTCGAATTAAACATATTGTTAATTAAATAATATATTTAACCGGTTAACTGCGTTTGACGTGTATACACGTCAGTCTAAATGTCTTTCGATTAATGTTGTTTACCTGTTTAAATACAAGAAGACTCGTATAAAACAATGGATTTTATTATGACATCGCTCACATGAATTCTGTAGCTGCAAGAGCTTATTGAATTAATTTACAGCACTCAAAGTATTAGATTTTTTATATATTTAAATTAATAGAAAATAAGATTTCTAAAATTAAATTCCGCACTTAAAGGATTAAGAGTTTTAAGTGGTCAGGTAAATATTTATTAAGTGGAATCTTCAACTTCAGACAGGAGGACTTGATCAGACTTTTTTTTTTAATCTGCTTCTGGTACATTAAGCTAATATCATCTATCGAAAATGAAATTTTTCGAGCATCCAATATAAAATATATAAAATACTGCAAGTATTCACACATGGAAGGAACAAGAAGGAAAAGTTCTACACATTTAATAAAGGATAATCTGCTAAACTCTTTGCGGCACAGGATTTCAGACAAAAAATAGACCTACATTGCACAGGAATTTTATCAGGTTTTAAATGAAACAAAATTGGTATATTTTTATTAATAAAGGTATAAAATCATGTAAAAACATAAGAAAATAGTAATAGTTAATGCTGCCAACACAAGGAATACATTTGTAACATTGTTTGAAGACATTACCAACTGCTGAATTAATTTATAGCATTCAAAGTATTAGATTTTTTACATATTTAAATTAGTAGAAAGTATGATTTCTAAAATTAAATTCCGCAGTTAAAGGGTTAAAGGCTAAAATGCATTCCTATTTAAGTTTTACTTTTTAAATTGACAAACCTTGTGCTCAAAAATCCACGATCCATTCCATTTGCTCATTCTTTTTTCCGTTCAACAGCAGTGGAGATAATTAATAGTTGTAGGATACTCGAGTTAAAATTAGCACCCAATACCAGAATGACGAACGAAGGAGCTGAGATATAGCCTTGACGAAAAGAGAATTTTCCGGAGAATATTGTCTACCTATGATAATTACAAGGAATAATGCTTCAGACTTGTTTGAGCCAGGGTATAGCAGCGGGAACTGAGGGTAGCGCGTGGTATGCATACGTAAACAGTACCGCTTCGAACCTATATTTCAAGAAAGAAATGGAAATACATAAACCGCCGTTCATAAGTCCTAAGACCCCTAAGGTGTTTTACTTACTGGGATATAAAAGGTGAACAAGAATATTTTATTTAAACCGAGTCTGTAATTACTGCGAAATGACGGGTTCGCATAACAGTATAGAAAAATCAAATCTCGTAAGAAGATCTTCTTGATACTTCTTATTTATTACCGATATTCGTGACCGAATACGATCTCCTAGCATCTGATTCATTTTTGCAGTATGTCATAAGACTTGGAATTAGAGGTATATTAGGAAATGCGACCAGAGTGAATCGAAAGTTTTCCATCCTCTGAACGGATGCACGCGATGGTACGGGAGGAAAGCCGGAGCGAAAGCGGGTTTGGGAAATACAAGACGTAACAGCGGCGCGATACGAAAGCGATTCTCGAAGACAAAGGAAAACGTGTAGCTACACGCCCGGTTAAAAGGAGCGACCTCCTTGAGAACGGTCCTTGACTCGTAGAGGCGGACGAGATAAGCCGTGGAAGGAGAAGCGAGTAGTTGTAGAAGTAGAAGAAGAAGATACGGGACGAAGGGAAGAAGAGGATGAGGAGGAAAGGGGTATATAAGGGAGACCGACGCCGAGTAATGGCGCCTACACTCGGTGGCCGCGAAAGGTCGAAGAATATTCTGCTTCCGAGAAGCGCGAACCAGCGGAATAGCCGGGTAAACAAGAAAGATGTACCGCGTGAAAAGAGAGAGGAATAATGGAAAATGCAGCTGCGCGGATACCGGTTGCTTTCCTCGCTAATACGCCTAATTAAGTAGTCGAGAAAATGATACGACTGCGTAATACCCGCGACAGCGAATGTTTCCCATAAATACGATTTTACTGTGCCATCATGGTTTATTTGATATTTCATAGCGTTTCAACTTTTATCCCGGATAAAAATCGTATCGAACATTTTATGATTTAGAAAATCGGGTAGAAGTTATTCGCGTCAATTAAGAATGTATAAGCCGTGAGACTCGTAGCTGAAATTGAAAAAATACGAAAAGCCGTGTCGAATGCTCGAGGCAATAAACTCTTGTGAAAAATTATATTTACGTAGAAGTAACATTTACGAAGCTGTCCGACCGTGCATTTTTATGTAACAGGATATCTGATGGGATGTTCAATATTTTTAAAGCCCTTGCAAAACTTCTCACGTTTTTTTATGGTTTTTATTTAAGGTGTCATAGACGTTATGACGTTTCAATCGATTTGAGGTATTATACACGTACACGTTTTTTTGTTTTCCCCCACGTACTTATGTGTGAATTCTATGTGTTCAGTATAAATTGTTTCAAATAGTTTGAGACGTGAATTTATGCCGAGGGCGAAAGAACGGAGATCCTAATTTATTCTCTTCCTTCCGCGAGAGCTTCCTGCCGCGGCAAACGGCCATTTATAAATTTCTCACGAGAGGGTATCCGCTGGGGGATAAGGGGGAACATGCGATAAATTATAAGATGAATCCTTTGAAAATTAACGATTCGATACGGAGGATGCGGTCTAATATACACCGACGTTCCTTCCACCCCCTTCCGCAATGATACCCGCATGCACTTAACGACGTGAAGTGTATTCGCCGTGACCGGAAAAATATGCTTTCATCATTTAACTATCGTGATATGCGTGCAATTTCGAATAATTCATATACCTTATATATCTTATGCAGATTTTTTATTAAATGTATGAAATCTGTTGTCTGTCAATAAAACTTTTTTGTCAATAAAAATTTTTAATAGATAAAATTTAGATAAAATTTAATAGATAAAATTTAATAGAATAATTCATATACCTTATATATCTTATGCAGATTTTTTATTAAATGTATGAAATCTGTTGTCTGTCAATAAAACTTTTTTGTCAATAAAAATTTTTAATAGATAAAATTTTTGATACTAACTTTTTTTATTTGGATAAAGTATTTCCCTTTCTGATATTTCTTAGAACATTTCAATATAACAGAGTTGACAAATTCATCTCTCATTACTATATGAAAATTATTTATTTTTTCAGCACAATTTTATGCAAATTAATCGGGTTGCACTAACATATGAAGATATTACATATGATATTATTACATATGATTCATATGATTCATATGATTCATAAAAAAACATTAAAAATAATTGTATTAAATGATAAATGAAATCTCAGACTTACATTTTTCAAATTGATTACCATAAATGTATGATTTCGTATGAAAATCCGCAGGGTAATCATGATTTATTGTATGATTTATTACACGACTACGATTACACGATTTACCTAACGTTTCACTATAATCTTTCAATTAACATAATCTCTAGTTAAGTGAGACATCTTTCCGAATTTTCGATAGACAATAAACGTTTACTAATAGTGGCCTAATTGTGAAGTTCAAGACTTATGCGTGTACTCTCGCCTCCTTTCTCTCTCGTAGAGGAGCTAAACGTAGAAAAAGAGGAGTGCCGTCTGAAGAACGAAGGATGCCTATAATCGGCAATGGACGACCGCACCTCGCCACTTTCGCGTTACTTGACGTGGATACCGGTCTAACCGATCGGCCGGTTAATCATCGTCGTCTCCCCGCATGCGTACGCCTCTCTATCTATCTTGTCCGCACGTACGCTACTATTTATTATACAGTAGCCGGGCAACGATTTCGTGTGGCCCGGCAATAGGCCGCGGGACACCCCTGATTTAATTAACTTAATCACCAACTTCCCCGCAGGTTATAACACCTTAGCCGCTCATCTCATCAACGATCTACGGAAATAATTGAATTCTCTTGGACCTTCAATCATAACACAATTCTCCTTTACATTGTCATAAAATACATGTACAGAAATTTTTTACTTGTATTACGGACATAAAAGTATAAATGTAATATATATGTATATATATGTAATATGTAATATGCAATATAAATGTATAATGTATAATATGTAATATAATATATATTTAATTGAGATCGCGTCGCTTAATTTTTATTTCTATATTTATTGTCGTAGTCGGTTTTGAGATAAGTAAATCTGTATATCTCGTGAGAATAACGAATTTAAATCAAACGGTTAAACGAGTATCGATTTATTTTTCGTAACGTTTGCACATGCATATGCGCATGAAGTAGATTAACTTTCTTTCATAAGCCTGAGCGATCGTGCCCCTGCATTCGTAATAGAGAAACGCGGCAAACGATGCAATTGGGCCGAGGAAACCGGCCGGAGGCTGCTGCATAATTGAATGAAGTCCAAGCTAAATATTACTTGGGAAACTCATAAATATGCAGAGATTATACAGGAGAAGCTCTCTGTGTGCCTTCATGAGTTCTCATCTTCGGAGGCACGCTGGCAAAAAGCGTCGCTCTACCAGCAGCCTCGGTTAAGCCTAGCGCTCTTCAACTTGCGCCAACCGTATAGGAGCTCAGTTTTTCTTCACGGACTTACCGGATTAGACTACGATTTAATTACGATTTAATTAATTTTTTCCGACCTCTGCTCCGCGGAGCAGTTCGCGCGGCTATTACAGGAGATCTCAGTCGCCCAAGGTCGAACGTAGAAGCACGCATTAAATTGTTTTTATCCCGGTTGGCACAAGAAAAAAGCCGTAAAATTTAGGATTCTCGTGATGAGCTCAACTCTACCGTGGAATGTGTGCAGCTGCGCGTAAGTGCCGCGGAGAACAATCACGGGAAGCGACTGAAACGGTGCTCTTCGTGGTCGCCGAGGGTTAGATTTCTTGTTACGGGGAACGAAAAGAAGAAAGACGTTAGCTCGATTCCGGGTAGAATAACGACGCGATCTCGTGCGACTGAGGCAAAATTGAACGTCCAGTTTAAATCTCATTTCCTCACTTATCAGAGAAATTTTCACGAAACTGTAAATTCTCCCATTCATCAACGAAATTGATCATATTTTATTTACATAAAATTTGAATATATTAAAAAAATGGAGGAACTTAATATGTTAAATATTAAAATTGTTATTTAAATACGAAAAATATTTCAATTTCGTTTTTTACATTGCAAATGTTTTATTTGAAAACCAAATAAATTCAGTAGACTTGGAGCAGTTTTACTAACGCTTATCTTCAATTAAATATCGTTTTCTTTTCTTTTCATCAGAAGAAATTTAATTTTCGACGCCGCGATGTTATCGCCCTGAACCTACGGTGAACGGTGAACGCTAGGACCGTAGAATAATTAAGCGCTAGCAAGGATGGCGAACGCGGTACGCTTATTAATTATTTCCAGCAGAGACATAGTACTGGGGCGGATGCGAGCGCGTTTCACGTGCGATAAACATTTCTGATTACGCAAGCAACTTTTCTGCGCGGAGTTCAAACGAAGTCGTGGCTAATCTGCGAAAAGTTCTGAACATCTTCGTATAACTTTTAAAAGTCATAGCTATTTTTAATTGACTTGCTTCCATGAAACGATTGGTCAAAGGGGTTTCTAAAAAAAAAAAATTCGAACGAATAACAATTTCACTGATGGGTCCGATTCTACCGGTGAAAGTTTTTCAACTAACAAAACATACGTGAAAACATGCAGATCGTGTTTGCCATAGCTAAATTGCGCTACAACTCGAGATGGTGCAACAGACACACGCTTTCCAAGCGTTCGTTTAATCATTCCCATCGTTTCAGAGGATTGTAAGTTTTAATTACAGCTGGAAGAATCTCCAAGTTCCAGCGATTCTTTTCCCGTGTCTTATCAAGCGTCAGAATCTCTAGGACGACTGTGGCATCTTAATTCACCGTATACAACACCGATGCCTCCTGCTGGCAGAAGTAGTTCGAAGCGTCTGAACCGAGATGACAGTCCAAGTCATACCCTCGAGTATTTAGATCAAGCATCGTAACGTCATTGGTTAAGGAGAGTCGACCTACGATCACGCCCACGAATTTGACTCGGCTTCTATAGGTATCGACCGATGAAATGACAGTACCCGTGCACCGTGACCTCGGCAATGCCTTTCGCCGTCCGGGCGCGCGGCCAGTTTAATCGGTGACATAAGAAAACAGTCACCGTTTGGAAAGTATTGCACTTTTAAGAATTGGTTACAGAAATAATTTGCGTTTCCAAGAGGAATCGTCGTTACTCGTGTTGGTTACTAAGAAAGATGACGTATCAATTATCGAAGATGATTTTCTACTAATCCAGAAATTTCATGGTAATCGCTTAATGATAGAGTCAATCCTTATTGAACTCGTTTCGATGAGGATTAACCAGGGGATTATACCAGCGAGTAAACGGGCAACTCTCGCTTTCGAAAATTGCGTGAAATGCTTTTCATTTCCTTTTATATTTAAACCAGAGAACGCGGTGAACGTGCAAAACGTTCGGTCCGCGTTTGCACGGTCACGTTTTAACGGGCGCGGAATCGGCGCGCTGGAGCACCGCGAATATGGCTTCATTGTGCATCCCTGGATGCTGTTAACCGAGGCAATGGCTCGAGGGATTCCACGAATCGGACACCAGTAATCGATTTTAGTCGTGGTGCGAAGAAGCACGAGCCACAAGCAAATGATGGGTGTAATGTATTCCGAATGCATTTGCAAGATAATGGAGCCCTCCCAGCGTTGGTCACTTCGCTGTGGAAATAGATTACCGCGTCCTGAATTCCATGAAACTCACAATAGCCTAATAAATTCGAAGCTTGAGAAACGTCACTTGTTTAAATGTATTCCCGCGATAGCTTGGTACCAATGATGATAACAACGACCCTTCGAAAGAGCCGTCATAACTTTGCCATTGTACGTGAGACTCCAACATGCAATAACATCTTTAAGAGATTCATAAAATTTTTTTAATTTCCTGTAGTTTTACTAATGTAACATCTAATAACTATTAAAATGACTTTTTATTGTTTTTATTAAAGGATTCGCATAACTTTAAATGCAACAGACGAAGTTCATCCTTATACAATACAAAATTCAATGACATATGTATAATCTTCAAAGGATAGTTGCAACTATCGTATGATGAAAGAGGCTCGAATACATTTTTACAGGAAGCAGACATGTGAAATTGGTCCGCGCAGTCAATAACCTGCGGACTTGATGCAATCATAAAAAAACTGTGTATGCAGAAATGATAAATGTCGAATCTACTTCAATGAACAATTTAAAGTGTCAAAAGCTGAATACATAATGTCATGTTCGAATGATCAAACAAATGTTTATCTCAAACATGCACTTCAAATCGATCGAATAAATCTTTTGCTTCTTATAATGATCATCCACAGTTTATCTATCAAACTGATTCCATAGCACTAGTTCTCTCAGAAACTTGTTACATTGAAACACAACAAATCGCGGTACCCTAACGAATCAAAACGGACGTTTCTCCGAACGTGAGAATTCAAGCTTACCACGTCATCCTACTTCTATTTGTATAAAATGACGTTTGAGGTAACGCTTAAATTAACTTGCAGTCCCATGAAGGGAAAGTTGTCGTGCAATTTTTTTTTTT
>SHCU01000001.1:1523893-1561575 GCA_004307685.1 Ceratina australensis
CCGACGTTTATTACTCTCTTTTTAGATGCTGCTCTAACGATCCACTGTGCTCGCCTCGTGGAAACGGAATCATGCCTCTTCTTCATCGCCGTCTGACGATCCCCTCGCGAAACGTTACACTGTAATTACGCTTGATGAAATTCAAGCCTGATCATCCTGAACCTATTCCACGTGTCAATGCAACAAGATCGCTTTATAACGGCACTGCATGTTCCTCGCTTTACTCCTTTACAATTAATTACTATTCTCTATATAAAACGTAAACGTCCAATTTATAGGAAAAACTTGTTTAGTTCAAAAAGGAAAGTTTCTGGCAGATACGTTTCCCTCGAAGACAGTGGATGAATCATCTGTGGCCATCTTAACTCTCTGCATTCGAGGCCTTCTTCACTTGAGGGAACCAACGATTCAAGCCGATTGTCTACATATTTTTCACAGCTAATACATTAATTTTAATGAAGTTAACAGCTACATATTATATGATGAAGCGAATATCTATCCTATAGTAGGAGTTTTCGAAAGCCTTGACAATTCACAGTCGGATGCGTTACCCACTCGCCATGTGGGCAGTCCCAATGATCTCGCTGGAACTGCCCACGCACCGAATTCAGCATTGAGAAAAGAGGTAAAAGTCGAAGTAAAATTCTGTATATGCAACGAGGCTTTTCTCGAAGAACCTGTGCCACTCTTTTATGCGGATGCATAAAGATAAACCTTCAAACGTGATCATCGTATCGAGTACGGCTATCTAGAGGAGACGAGCGATTAAAAAGTCTTCGTTAACGAAATCATTTAAGCGAGGTATTCATGCCTGCCAGTGAATACATTTTGTATGCCTCCCCGTAAAATTTCGCTGATTTTTGCCGGGCTCGCCGGTATGCGGGAATCCGCGAAGCAGAGTAGCGGGCATATTTACTGTCGTAGCCAACCGATGCCGATATACGATTAGGGCGTTGTCAGATCGCAGGTTCTAAGGATGCTCGTTTTAAGGATACTCGGGAACGAAGATAGCCTAGAACAGGAATGGCAGTGGTGACGTAAGCGTCCGATCTGGACAAGGTTCTCACACCGGAATCGGGCGGGTGTATTAGTGGTTTCACGGACGACGCATCGGTTCAGTCACCACTGCAAATAGCCGAAGCCGATGCGGTGAACTATTCCGAGGAACAGTGAAAAAGAGTCGAATAATATAGGAAATGCTGGACGTCGATTTTCAGAAATAGGCGTTAGTCAATCGCCGACCTTGCAGATATACAAATAACGTTTTTCTGCACAACGATTTGGTCGAACGTTTAAACGAGAAATGATTTGCCGAATGGAGTTGCTCAATTGATTTACGTAGAAGCGGTTAAGTCGTTTTGTTCCCTTTCGCTTAATTCTCTGTAACAGCTCAAAACAGTCTTGTTTCCTTTATAATTAATGTAGTAGCACGAATGACGCTATCGTTAACATGTACTCGTTGAGAAATAGAAATGAAAATTGTGCCGGCGGAAATTAACGATCCCGTTGAAATTCAACGAATAACTTTCGCTGTACAAGGCAGCTCTTATATACACACTTTTGCTTTTACGACGGCGTTAAACAAAAATCTTTGAGTGGAGCGCGTATCGCCCACGGGTTCCCCCGCGTTCTGATACTCATCGTAAGAAATCAAAGAGAATCGTTGAAAAAAAAATAGCAGGAATAACAAAATATCGCGTACTTCTGATTCAAGGTGATACACGGACATAATATGCAAACAGTGGCCGGATGCATTGATGGTAATTTATCCTACTGAATGGTTTCGGCCTTCAATGCTAATTCGTCTAGCGAAAGTCACAGGAGTAATCAAAGACGCGTTAGCGATCAAAGAACCGGAACAATACGTTCTCCGATCGACCTGCTCGAGATCAATGCACGACCTTCCGTGTGCTTATTAACGTAGCGGTTACCGAACGGGCAGAAGTTTCTGCACGAAGACGCCAGGTAAAAGGACCGGAACGAATAACTTTCGTGAGGACATGTACACATAATCTGAGTCTGGACAATGACATGATCATCTTATCGAATAGCTGATCGACTTCAGATATTTTTTATATTATTTCTCTAATTAAAAAAAGCGAATACTTCTAATAATAAGTCACATTATAAATGCAACTCATTGAAATATTCATAATTTGAATTACAACAATTTCTGAAAAATCAATTACTTATACCATTGATACAGTCTCTTTTTTAATAATGCGCAGGTAATATGATGTTATATATAAGTACAATATTTCCAAAAACACAACTCGATGTCTGTAGAAACAATTCTTTCGTCCAGAAAGTAGCCAATGTTTCAAACTTTTGAACGGAAGAATATATGTATATGTAGTCACGATCGCGTGGGCTCGAATGTGTGGGGTAGGTTGGCCTTCAAAGTCCTTCGGTGGAAAAGTAGGGACCAGGATCGTCGCATGCGTGGGCTTCCGGTAAGTGGGAGGACTGGATTACAGGCATCTCAGCATTATGCGTAACTGTACCTACGTTCGTCGAGAAAGTCGCCGCGTTCCGCTATCAAATCTTCACTGATTTATGATCAAAATCATCAAGCAGTACACGAAGCAGTAATATGTCATAAGAAATGGCGGGAAGAGATACTTTTAATAAAATCATGATGTATGTACAAAGAACATGAATATTGAACGTTTCCTTGATTATTCGGCCACGTTAGCTTTCTTTTGTTTACGTTCTTCCTTGCGCTCTTGTTTCTTGACAGCGTCGTGTATCCGCCTCTTCTTACGAAGGAGCCACACTTCCTTCGCTCTATGCTTACGACCTTCCATCATGCTCTTATACAAGTTTCTATGCTTCTTCTTGATCATTCGCTCGCGCAAGCGATACTCCTGCCTCTCTAATCGCTTCTTCTCATGTGGATCTTCTTTCGTTACTTTTCCAGCTTTCACTTTCATCTTCTGCAATTTAAACCGTATACAATGTATGGAAAAATGATAGGACAGTTTGTGAGCGCTTAATAATGACCAACCTTCTTCAATTGATTCCGTTGTTTTTCTTTCATCTCTGCTTCTGCCATTTCCGTGTCACTTTCAATTTCTTCTTTTACCTCACTTTCGTTATCTTGATCATCTTCTTCTTCTTCTGCTTCCTCTTCATTATCTTCACTTTCATCTGATTCTTCATCCTCAACTAACAGGTAAAAGAAAATGAAAATTTATCTTTTGTTATTATTCGTTTGAATAAAGAAATAAATACCATCTTTAAGTTTGAAATCAGGATCCATCAGAGCACGTTCCTCTGGTGGAATATACGTTTGATCTTGACGACTATCAAGGAACGGTGATAGATGTGGCGGAAGCACACAACCCATTAAGTACTTTTCCACGGGCAACAATTCCCTAGCGTTTACTGAATCGAAAACCCATTGTGGTTGTACATAATACCTGAAAGAATATGGATTAGTTAATACGTTACATGACAAAATTTTAAAAAATTAGTCTAAGGCATTACCTGGAAATGTATTGTTTGGACATACTAGGCCTATCCACTATTTGATGTGTTATCGTTTCGTCATTCTCGTCGAATGTTGCTCCGACGAAGAGCAACTTATCCCAAGACACTTCAGCTCCAAAACAGCGAAGGATAAAAACTAAAGGCTCTCTTGGTACCTCTCTGTTTAAAAATACTTTCAATCCCTTAAAAAGTGTTTTCAACTTTTTAACTTTCTCGACTTCTATTCTAGCTTCTTCTAATTTCGTAGCATCGCCGTCCTAATACAATGATTATATTAGCATTTTGCTGGAATAGTGTATTTATTAATCCTTATCAAACGATAATATTTAATGTCGCAAGTATGGTGGCATTCCTTCACTAAATATTACATATATATGTACATACATTAGCAAACTGATCCATTTCCATTTCTTCATCTTCTATGTCCTGTACCGAGGAATCCAGATTGACTAATGGTACATTTAATGCAGCTATCCTCTCCGACACATACGCTTCTTCATCCACAAGTACCTTCTCACTATTATCTAATAACAGTTCGTTAAAATTAGAAAATGCGATTTGCATTTATGAACATAAAAAAATAAGACCTTACCAGTGCTTGTGAGCTTTGGAGGATAATGTAAATTAAGAGTATGGTACAATCTGTAATTTACGAAGCCCAACATTACAATATAAAATTCTACAAATATGGACATGATTTTGAAGTCAACATCCATCTTTGCCTGTGGCTCAAAACCAAAGTGATGAGGCACAATCCAAGTTATTGTTTGGCCTTTGATCTCAGCTTGATAATAATATCCTTTAATGGATACAAACACTTTGCGCAGAGCTTTAGCAGCAATTACAGCATGTAAAAATTCCACTGTTAATCTTCTGCACAATAGAGATTGATCTCTTGGTATGTGATTGAGAGATGGAAATGTACTGAACAGAAAGCACAGAGTCAGGCAATCATCCAAATCTCTAAGTGCATCAATAAATGTTGGATAACGTTCTTTAACAATATGGTCTAGCTTTAAGTTCGGATGATCTCTTAAATATCTTTTCACATCTTTAAATTCTTTCATAGATCTTGCTCTTGCAACTTTCCTGCTAAATACCTGAAAGAATTGATATCAAAAGTCTTTGTAAAATTTGATAATTACAGCAACATCAAAAAGCTTTACTTTGAATTCTCTTAGCTTCCATATTATTGGTTCATGCATCAAGAATTGAATGTCTTTCTTGTGATACAATATCTTAATACCAGGTTCCCCTTTCTGAGCCCTTTTACGATTACGTGGCTCCCTTGGATATATGCCCTTCAATATACATAATCGCCGAAAATCTTTTAACGTAAGCTGCAATTTTTTTAAAGCAGCTTTCCTTGACATGAACTGTGACCCTTCACCAGACTGATACTGGAAATTTATAAGAAAAATTTAGACTTAAATTCAGTTCAAATTGTTTTCGATCGTCAGATAACCTCCAACTATGTATTCATAAAAATAATTGATCTTTAAGTAATTTTGACAAATACCTTTTTCTTTCCTATCACGACCATGTTGAATTACAATAATTACACAATTGGCAATAGAATACTATGTGACCATTTACATAGAAAATTGATTATAAGACGAATCCACGTGCTCCTCGATATAAATCAAAAGATATTTCCTTTGCAAAGCCAAAGTAGCACTGTTTTGGAAAAGCAAAGTAGCGCTATCTGGCGCAATGAACGCAGAAATAGAAATGCCAGATTGGGGACAGCACCGAGGAGAGACTATTAAAGAGTTGCAACGCCGGTGTATCCGCCGGGACCTCGTATGGGGCTCAATGGGGCCCAAAAGGTCGATAATCCTTCTTCTCGCTGGTAACCGACACGGAGGAAGTCGGTAATATTCAACACAATGGATGTACCGACGATTTTGACGCTGGATTGTCTGGACGAACTGCAGTGGAAATCAGAATAATATCCGAATGACCAATTTGACTTCGTCGCTTGGTACCACATCCGAGAATGCAATTGGAGACGTGAGACCACTGATAAAAGTATCCCTCATTTTAAGGATCTAGCGTTCCATTACAATTATTTCTATTTTGAATGATATATTAAAATTACGGAAAGCAATCCTAGCTCTCGATGCAGTAGGAGGTTCGGTAACTTATTAAAAAAATTGTTAAATTCTAATTAATAAATAGATAAAAACGGATCATGGCACTTTTAATTTGCGACTCTTGATAAAATGACCAATGGTCAGACAGTGTTCATCTGGTCACTACTATCCTTAGAATCACCCTAATAATCATTCACGGTTATTCATAAACCGAGGAAGATCGAACATGCAAATTGTAACTCGAAAACATATCGAAATAGCAATTAACCAATCATCTAGCAGTTCCGGTTGATTGCGTTTTAACCGGGGAGCCGGGCGCTCGCGCTAGGAACGCTCTTTGCCCGTCAGCCGTCGTGGGGAGCACATCGGCTCCTCAGAATTTTTTCTGTTTTGGTTTTTTTTTTATTGCTGGGCTGTTAGGTAGTTGTGTTGATATGTGTCAATGGTTTGCACTCGTACGTGCTGTGGTGTTTCTCGGGGCTTCTAATTTGAGTTAGAATTCTGATTTTTATTGGATTTCTGGTCATGATTTTGGGCTCGATTTTGATTACGATTCTGGTTTCGATTCTTGTTTTGATCTTCGAATTGAGATTGTTGATCGGGGTTTGGATCTCGATTTTATTTTTCAATTTTGCGTTTAATTCAGAGTTTAGGTAGGGTTGTGGTTTCAATTTTTCTATTAATTGTGGGTTTTAATTTCTTTACTTTTTCATTTGATGTTTAATTTTTATTTTTAATTCTTAATTTGATTTTGATTTGTATTTCAGAAGATAGAAGAAAGAAGATGATTATGATTTTCGTTTTAATTTTAATTTGATTTCTGTCTCAGTTCTATTTCCAGAGCATAGAAGAAAGAAAGTCGAAGACAGAAGTGTTAAGAAAGAAGATCGAACAGAGATTTCATGATTATAATTTTTGTTTTAATTTTAAGTCTGATCTTTGTTTCAGTTCTGTTTGCAGAGGATAGAAGGAAAGAGACCGAAGATAGAAGATCAAAGAAAGAATACGCGAGAAACAAAACAGATGATACCAGGTCATCCACATAGGGTATGGATTATTTCTTAATTCTGATCCTGATTATTTTTTAATTCTGATTCTGATTTAATTCTGATTTAATACTGTTTCTAGAACTTATGAAGAGGAAGGAAGAAAAATTTTAACGCATTGGACAAGAGGAAGGAAAGGAAAATCGACATAGAAGAGGAAGGAAGAATTCAATGCATCACACGAGAGGAAAGAGGAGACTCAAGAAAGAAGAAAGAAGATCGTAGATTTTGTATGCGTGTGAGCGTGCCGTGGTATGGGTTATGTGTATGCCTTCCATAATTCCAATTTAGAACGGATCGAATTAACTTCAACCCTTGTTCGCTTTAATTCAATCATGTTTGCTCGCGATTAGTATATCCGCGCCGCGAATTAGTATGGTCAGATTCTGTATCGGGTGCCAGTGGAAGAAACTGCGGTCCTGGTCTGCTTGACCAGGGCTTGGGTCCTGTAAACTTGGACGACGAGTCCTGTCAGGCTCGGCGGAAATGGCCCTTTTCGTAGACGTGCGCTGGGACGATAGTCTTTGTGAGTTCGGGTCGGCTGCGATCTGAGGCTCCGTCCAGCAGGGACACGTCCTGCACCCTTGTGCACAGGGCCCTGCTCGGCTCGACCATTGGCTACCCGAACAGAATCTGACCTTTGTTCTTAATTATTATTTCGCGTCAGTTGATAGTTAGAGTCAAATAGTTAGAGATTAGTTCGCAATCGTATAAAATTCCCAATATTCGACCGGATAATAGATTGGTAATTTATTAAGGAAGGGGTTGGCGGGTACTGTCCGCCGGCCGGGTCTCGACAGTAGTCACCTCCACGTGGTGAGACCTGGGACGGTATCTTTTGCAAAGATTAGACTTTGCAAAAGGTACCAAGCTAAGAACTACTACTTAGTTTAACAATTTCTGTATTTAGAATTATATATTAAATTGTAATAATGAACTCGATTTTAACTTTGATTAATAAATGAACGGAAATAAATCTCAGTATTTTTATTTTGCGATCCTTCCTTCTATTTATAATTTGCTAATTCGGTCTTATCTAATCTCGGTTTATGGATATCTATAAATGATTATTAGGATAATATTTAGAAGGGTTGACCACTAACTAAATTGAGAATACCAACATTTGTTCTTATTCATTTATTGATCACAGTTTATTAATTATTGTACAATTTAAAATACACGAATTCTAATATTCAATCTGTAAAAATTTCCGACTTTTTCGTTCGAAACAAAGTTTCATAGGCATTTTTACTTTGCAACTTTACTTCTTCTCTCTGTTAATTTCCGTCCGCCCTGCTAATATACAATAAGCATTGCTAAAAATTTGTATCCCAGTCAGAAAGATCAGTGGGTACCGCTTGGTAGTCAGGTGGACACGTATCGAAATTTCTTAAATCGAGATGATCTTTTATCTGCAACAAGATGAACTATGAACAAGTTACATAAAATTGTAAGGACTTCGCACTTACCGTTGGCACGATGGGAGAATGCATCGTTTGATTTTGCAACTCTTGCCAATTAAAATTATTAAACCACCTGAATACGACCAAGGAATAATTGATTAAAAACCACTATTGTATATTGTAATTAAATAATTTAATAAAAAATACCTGTGGTTGCGAATATCAGTGATACCACGTCGTAAATATCCAAGTCTGTCAAGTGGATTCTTTTGCAATAAAGATTTAATAAAATTCTTAGTTGCGTTTTTCATAGCAGGCGGAAGGTGTGAATCGTTGAATCCGCGAATAATTTTTTCATATGTAACCATATCGTTTGCATCTTGAAAGGGCGTTCGTTGAAGTAGCATTTCGTATGTAACGATTCCAAGTGCCCAAAAATCGACTGCCCTTTAATCAAAAATACTAATCAATCATTAAAAATGGTTCGGAATGTACGCAACCATCCATTAAAGAAATACATACTGATTATACGGTTTACTTTGAATCATTTCTGGAGCTAAATATTCCGGTGTGCCTATAAACGTTTTCGTTTTGTAAGGTCCGATTCGTTTACTCGAACCAAAGTCGGTCTGTAAGAAGATTTAATCAATCAGCGTACGTATGTACAAGCTTTATGATATTTAATGAGACCAAAATAAACTTGCAAGCTTGGCATAGCCTCGACCGTCGATCACAATATTTTCCGGCTTTAGATCCCTGTACACAATACCCATGGAATGGATGTGGTGTAATCCTTCCACGATGCAGGCAGTCACGAATCGGGCCGTAGGATTATCGAAGCGACGATATCTGTGCAACACCGTTCTTAAATCACCGCCTAAGCACGCTTCTAACAAAAAATAAAGATATTTCTTGTCTTTGAATGTTCTGTGCAATCTACAAGAAATTCATCAGTTAATTTCGTTATTTCTATGATAACACGGATAAGCCGTAACAAATGCCAATTCAACGTACTTGACGATGAACGGTGAATCACACAGTCTTAAGTTATTCTTTTCATTGTAAACCATTTTCTGAAAGCCACCCTGCGTTATCATGTGCTTCTTCACTTTCTTCCTGGCGAAGCTAACATTAGGCATTGATTTTATCTGAACCAATTCGACTCGGCCGTAACCACCGGTGCCAATCGTTCCCTCGCTTTCGAAGTCCTTCAAAGTCAAGTTGGCAAACTTTTCATCCCATTCTTCGGGAAGATCCAGTTTCTGATAACCACTCCAATTTCTGCTTTGAATCGACTCCAAGCCTCCGAGGTAATCCGTAAACGCTCTAACGTAACATGTGAAGTTTCGAATTAGAGAGTAGCTAAGGAAACAGAAAGTTTACGTTGACGGAAGTTTACGCTGTAAAATTTACGTTTTTTCTATGACGTAACATTCTACACCCGGAGCCATCGCAACGACGTTCGTCTGTTGTCGATCCTCCGCAGATCTGCGCAGCGCAGCCTCATCGAAATATTCACCCTTCTCAAGAATTGCCAACTCTTTTTGCGTGCCGCTCGGCGTGTTCCAGGTGACTTTAGCACGGCCACCGTTTATGATGTAGAACTTATTTCTTTTATCCCCTGCCCGAATTATATACGCGTTCGCTGGATAAAATTCCTTCGGAAAGAAGAAATCTGTAATGTTTGTTTCATCGCACGACCACTGTACACCTACCACCATTATCAGATCACATATCTTCAGGAGAACCTCTTCCGGCAGATCTTTGAATATCTCGATACGACGCAGAAGCTTCAGATTGTATTCACTCGTTTCTTCGCTGTTTTTAATCGCTTGGAACGCTTGCCTTTCCAGTACCCAGACTTTCCCGTTTGTGCTCACTGAAGAGAAAGACATGCTGAAATATTTCGAAATCAAATACTTCGACGCGACGAGAGCTTCAAAAACTATACCGTCGATGGAACAGAGTCTCTTGCAGCCGTACAATAAAGCCAACTCTCCGAAAGCTACGCCGGGTCCAAAGCTACCGTGATACGTATCCCCGACGAAAATCTCGAATGTCCCCTCCTCGGATACGTACAAATGCGACCCTGCCACATTCGAGTATTGAACCATTTTTCTTGTTCAGGTTTTAACCAAAAATAGACTCGCATAATTTTCATATTAATTCACATTGATCTCTTAATAATAAAGTTAATACTTAATATATTTAATACTACAGTTAATACTAACAGTTTATACAGTTAATACTACACACAGTTAATACTAAAAGTTAATACTTACCGATTTCACCTTCATGAATGATTCGCGTGTTGGGTTTAAAATGCCTCGGATACATGACAGAGATCAACTTCTCAATACACGTTTCCTTGAGGTCCTCAAGAAACATGTTGTTCAATATAGCGTGTTTAATCAGTTGCTTCGTGCTAAAAGTTACATCGTATCATAATTAATGGAATAACTGTCGACAATATTAGAGATAATTTAAATTCACTTTTCATCCTTTTGGGAAACTGCGATCGCCTCGTCGGAGGACACGTTCACGTCGCCTACCACCCCGTGCTTCCTTTGATGAGACAATTCTCGGTAGTACGCATCGCTGTCTCCACGATGCAACCAGATGATACGGAGCTGCTCCCGAAATCCTCGTTTGAAACACAGGTAACGCATCGTGAGCTAGTCTTTCCTAATTGTGAACGCTACCCTATTCACTACTCGGAGCATACAAATCGATTAATATGGTTCACAGATGCTATATGACAAACAGGTAAGATATCGACGTGCAACTGACATTCACTGGTAACGATAACGTTGATCGATTTTACGGAGATGCAATAATCTGATTGGACAATGAACGAGCTTAATGAGTGCGGTTGATAAGCGAGATTGCATTGAAGACTTATCAATGCACTTTTTATAAATAATTATCGCTCAACGGCAATGCATTGTCAAGTTCTTTGATATGATTTCATCGTAGAGGAAGCGCGAGGAAATGAGACAAGAGTTTACCAATCCGTATATAAATTTATTATCATCTGTTAAATGATTACAAGTATCATACGTCGCAGAGTATCATTTTTGTTCACTTCTTGATTATTTTACAAGTTTCACGGAGACAATATCCTCGAGAAGGAAAGACACATCGCTGCAGCAAGAAGAAGTAGGAAACTACGTATCAGAATTGATTAGAGATAGCTATAATCTGTTGACTATTTGTACACATTCTCGCGTCGCATAATGTTATCTTTCCCTCTTCCCGCTTTTGCGATTCTTACATTGTTCTTTAGCCGGATGAATCACGAGTGGCTGATTATTGCACGGCTTCTACTACTTAGAAGTTCGCGTCCCACCCAGAGGTCTCGTCCGGTGGCACATTGCGGTCTGGCGGGTATCCTTCGAAATTTCTCGTATCGATTTGACTCCGAACCTACGATATCATGATATATTAATTCAGCAGGAAGTTTCATTTTCATTTTAAATGTAAAATTCGTATCGTACCATTGGGACGATCGGCGCGGGTAAAGTTAATCTCTGCAAAGCCTGCCAACTGAATCCGTTGAACCATCTGTGAAAAAAGAATTGTATCGTCGAGTTATTATATTGCTTAAAATTTTTTTATTCGAGATAACTCACTTGTGGTCCCGAATATCCTGAATACCATTTCTCTGGTACCCGAGACGGTCAGAGGGGTTCAAACGTAGCAGCTTTCTGATCATATTGCTAGCGTTCCTGTTAACGGAGCTAGGTATCCCGACCACTTCGATACCTTTCAGAATTTTGTTGTAAATGGACATGTGGTCGGACCCTCGGAACGGCGGTTTACCCACGAGTAATTCGTGAGTTAAAATCCCCAGAGCCCAGTAATCCACGGCTCTTTAAATAAAGATTAATCTTGCAGTTTATCTTGACAAGTAGAAAAAGCTAAATGATATTTACCTGTCGTGTCCTTTGTTCAAAATAATTTCCGGGGCTACGTACTCCGGCGTTCCAGCGAAGGTCCATGTTTTGGACGGACCGATTTTTTTACTGAAACCGAAATCGACCTGAAAAATAAACCATTGTTACATTTACGAAGAATCGTAACTATTTTAATAACTACGAACTTACTAATTTTAAATATCCACGAGTATCCAGCATAAGATTCTCCGGTTTCAAGTCTCGGTAGACGATGTTCATCGAGTGGAGATGGTCAAGGGCCTCTACTACGCACCCGATCATGAATTGCGTTGTCGCATCGTCGAAGAATTTTCTCCTGTGGAGGGTTGTCCAGACGTCTCCACCTAGGCAGACTTCCATCAGGAAATAAACGTATTTACTGTCCTTGTAGGTCTGGTAGAGTCTGCAAATGTAGAATAAAAATGTTGATATTGCTACTTTCTGCACGGAGACATAGAATTATTCCGGGAATGATACCGACTTGCATATGAAGGGAGAGTTACAGGCTTGCATGATGTATTTCTCGTTTAACACGTGTTCCTGTTGCTGCTGCTCGACCATCACCTTCTTCTTGAGTCTCTTCAACGCGAAGCTCTTGTCAGGATCTGATTTCAGCGTGACCAGTTCAACTCTTCCGAATCCCCCGACACCTAAGGTGCTTATGATATCTAAATCAGCCAGGGTTATACCGGAGTACTCGTGGGACCACTTCTTCAGTGTCAGGGATCGTTTCTGTTTCTCGTACTCAGCTAGCCAGTCCTTGTTACGTATTTCATCGAGGCCGCCCAAGTAATTCAGAAATGAACTGGATTGTTGAATGAGAAAAATTATATTTGCCGATTATTTTTGTGCAATTAATAGACTGTGAATTTATAAAGCATTTATCATAATTAAATAGTAGAGTAATAATATTGTAAAATAATAATAAATATCGAAGAAGGGTAAAGACATTCTTATCTACGTATGTTTTTTTAATTTGACATTAAATATATTTTAAGAATAATGAGAACTTACTTTCGGTCTAACGTTAAACATTCGACGCCAGACGCGAGAGCAATAGCATTAGCATGTCGCCGATTTTCACCGATGTCGTCAAACAGAGCTTTCTCCCCAAAGTATTGACCTTTCCCAAGTACTACTAATTCCTCTTCGCCGCCGTATTCGGTATCTTTAGTGATTCGGACGTTTCCGCCGCTGATTATGAAAAATTTGTCGCCCTTCTCTCCTTGCCGTACTATTTTCGCTCCAGCAGGATAGAATTCCTACCAAGTGAACGTGTATTTTTATTACCCTTGATACAATTTCATTCGGGAAGCGTACTTACAACGCGAATGAGGTCGGAGATTTTAGATAAGACCACGTCCTTGGGTTCGGGTAATTTTTGTAGAAAAGAGACTTGTCGGAGGAAACGGAGATTGCCTTCCAGCCTTTTCTGTGCTGTTTCCATCATTATCGTGAGGAACACGGATCTGTCGAGCACCCATACTTTCCCACTTTTCTTCGCTGTAAGTTAGGTACATAGAAAAATGAATACAGTCTGTTCTTTTATTTATACATATTACTGATATTTACCGCTGATAGATCGCAGTCTCTTAGTGTTGTATAACAAAGCAATCTCGCCGAATGCGACACCAGGCCCAAAACTTCCTTGAAAGTTGCTACCTTGATAAATATCGAACTCCCCTTCCGCCGACACGTACAAATGTGACCCTGAATTGTAAAAAACCCGATAAGGATATACGTACGTTACAATAGATAATATTTAAAAAGACAAGTACTTACCTATGTCCCCTTCACGAATAACTAAAGTACTTGGTAGTATCTGTTTCGGGTACATGGCGTCGACCAATGCTTCTACCTGGTTCTCCTCCAAGTTACCAAGGAACTCATTCTCCAAAATAGCTTGTTTGATCTGTTGCCTGCTTCTGCGAAACAGCAAGACAATTCCTTTGTTATAATATATGATGTATACATACCACGGAACGATAAATATACTATATGATTTTTACAAATAGGATGAGTGAGTGCGAAATAGTTATAATTATCCAATAGCTGTTGGTTTCATTCTAGCTTGACGGAAATACTTTCAAATTTATTAGAATGCAAGACTGCATTCTCTGAATGATCTCATCATATACTTAATTCATGCACAGCATATTTTTATAACATCATTAAGAAAATTTACAATTCGGACTATCAAAAGCTGAACAGATATTTCAACATTTAAATGAACAAACATATCTTTATCTACAGCTTTTAAACTAACGATAAATATTTGACTTCATCACGGTAAAAAGTAGTTTAGTAAATTCGTACTGATTCGACTTGAATTATGAGAGAACATAATTTATACATATTATAAACTAATTATTTTATTTGAACATATTATTCATTTTACACAAATCATTTTATTTGAATAAATTACTTACTGTTCATCCTTCTCGTAAACCGGAGTGGGGGCCGAAGGTGGTGTCGGGGTCCTGCCGATGACACCACCTCTCGGATTCGCCGGTTGATCGGAACCGTTTGAAGTCTTGATTGCATCTTCATCGTACAAGCACTGACGTTGCGTGGGTGGCAATGGTGCTTTCCCTTTCGAGTGTGTCGGCGGCCCGATCCCGTTCGGCACTGCCGTTCCAGGAAAAGGACGGATCTGGTACGATTTTAAAAACATTTTCCTTTTATTATTCATTAATTCTTTACCTTGGCTGAGAACATGACTCTTTATTGTTACCGTACGATAAGCGTATTTAACAATTTTTTTTAAATTGATTTACAATGGTTAATTGAAATAACATTTTTATGTACTTACCACACCGTGAATCATATCTGATTCAAAACTCGTTGCCACCTGGCTCCTCGCATTTCCATTCTGCGAATTGTATTTACCAAACATTAATTTTTTAGTTGCACGCAAAACGAATCGATGAAGATTATGATATCGAAATTAAAAAGGTAAGAGGCAAAAATTGTTCGCAGTAGTAAATGCGCTATTTGATATTATTTGTAAAGTCGTGATTATGCTTACAGTGATCACACTGGCCGGATCATCGTTTCCTGGTAGAGGGGCGAGGTTGATGCTACCCCTCTGTCCCATGATGCTTGGTCTCGGGAAACACGAGAACCTCATCCTATTTTCATCATCCCTCGCATGTCCGAAGCACGCTCTCTTTACACCTGAAAGGGCACAACGCATATACCATCAATTTCGCTTGCAATTATCATCGCACGATCGAAGATGCCACGTTCTAATCTCGCTCGCATTCCTTATTATCATTAATCAAGATAACGCTTATCGCAACACAATTCACCACACTTTACGGCTTCCTTTATTATGAGAAACGTCGTGTCGCGGATCTTCGCGCGGACAACCACAAATATTTGAACCGCCGGTTGTTTTTCTCCTACCAGCCTCGCGAGCTTAATGAGTGCAACTTGTTATGGTATTCTTTCGAAAACACACACGAGGGACAACTGTTCGGTAATTCCTGCGCGAGAGGCCCGGCAAGCACGTGGCACGATCGCCTCAGCTCCTGGTCACATGCTCATGCTAATTATGCTTGATATATTCCGCGCTGACGTCACAATGCATTAGCACGTTCTCACGGTGGAGGATATTCTCGTTTCGCGGCGGTGAAAAATTTCCGCATCGTCGATCCGATTTCATACGTGACGTTTGAGAAACGTGCGTACGTCACGACACGCTTTATTTATTCGTCGCAACAGGTGCCTCTTTTCCACTTGTCATTTCAAGACTTCTTTATGTAAATAAAGTTAATGAATTGTTTCGATAAAGAACCGCTATTGATCGGTTATATTCGGAATGCGTTTGGAAAAGAGAAACAAATAAATTTAGCAGTTTGGAGGAAATTGAACGTGCCTTAAAATTGAGACCTTATCTGATAAAATACTTTGATAAAGCGAAAGTGAAACACGAAACTGGGTGCAAGATTAAGGTTGAGATAGACATTTACTACAATACTAAAGAATGTGATTCATGTTGAGTCATATAAGAAGGATCAACCCTATCGCTAATTATAGCTAACAAACAGCCAGAATAGTACATGTAAAATTAAGCTTGTTTAACTTAATCCGTATAATTCAAAATGGATCCATGCCTATAAAATTTTTAGCTTCACGTTCGATTCTCGTAGCTCTAATTCATAAAAATATAAATATCCATGACATAGTTTTTGTGTTCCAATTTAACGTATCGTGTTAATCAATAAAAGTCACGTGCTAAAATATCATAAGCACACTCCACAAATCCGTGTGCTGCGCTCCGACTTCCTCGTCGTAAATCAAGAATAAGATTATCTCCAAGGATTCGATGACTCGATGAGAGATCGTTATATGTAGGAAGGCGGCAAGCGAACCGAAACGAAAGTGATTAGCATCGAAAGTCTGAGAGTTCACGCTACGAGATTTTCAACGTGGTCTTTTCCATTCGATTAGAATGCTAATAATAAAAATACACATATTATTGAATTTTTTAATGATTAGAATTCAAATCTAGTAATATAGTTATATTATAATAAGTTATGTTTAGTAATAAAATATAAACTCAATTAGTGACACATAATATTAATTATAAGTAATAATATTAAGTATTAGGTATTAATTAATTGGATGTAAATTTTCAATTTTTTTAATAGCTAGGTAAAATCTAGTAATAAGAAGATTCAGTGAAATATGTTTGCTCAACTATAATACTTTTTGCCGCCACTGTACATCTTGTTCGCGTTTTGCGCAATGTTTCCTGCGTTGTTAGAAGTCAAGCAATTAAGCCGCTTGATGCCATTTGTCTCTTCCCTTTTGCTTTTTCTTCTGATGTTTCCTGGTTCCATATAGATATATTTTTTTTTTTTTACGTAATCACGAGGACGTTTCACCGCAAAGCACGTTTCGCAATTTTTCCTTGCGCAATAGTCGAAGCGATTGTTGTTTTTCAAATTTGTGGAATGATAAGCACGCGAATTTCGAATGAGATCGAAACCTATGAGGAACTATGAATTCATTTATTGCTGTACTATTCCTCCAAGCCATTATTTATGGTTTCATTATGTAATTGGAATTGCAAATAATAAATAGTGAATCGGTATCGAGATGATTTAGAAGTTGTAATGAACCGAATGCGTGACTCATCGCGTTAACAGATCGGCTAATATTGATAGAAATGAGCAAATGATAATTACTCAGGAAGTGCTAATTGCACTGGATCTTGGATACAAGAAACGCTTTGCAGATTCATAGTCGTTGTTATTAATATCGGGCTACCTATAACTTCTTGTCCGTTTCATGCTCTTGCTTTTAATCCGAACTGTTTGCTGGTGTTATTATCAAAGGATTTTTCCTTCGCGTATACACGGTGTGAATTACTAAAAATTCTTATCCAACTATATGCTGATATTAATAAGAAAATTTTATAAAAATAAATTGATTTCAAAAAATAACGTTTCATTAATTTAACTAACTTCATGAGATATAAAACATAATAATAATGAATTGTTTTATGATTATTTTCAGCGAATGATATTGCGTTTTGTAAAATTGTAATTTCGGGATATTTTCCCTGTTCATAAATCTTTGAAACGACTGTCTCGTGGAACACTTAAATATTCCATTTGCAGCGATAATACTAGTGAACGAGATGTACTGGGTTACAAAACGTGTTTCCTGAAATCCTTCCTACCTGGAATCTTTGTCACAGCTATTCTTAGATAATTAGAGTATTGTTTAAACTCAGCTGTCTGTAGCATGCAATTAAAAGAGAATCAGAATACAAGAAATGCGAGTTCTCTTGAACGTGCAAGGTTGAAAATTGTATGCGCTCGAAATGGATCGTGTTTAATCATCAGAGGTATATCTCACGTGCCTCTGATCACTTTCGAATACGTCACTCGCGATTTTGGTTCCGCGCTTATTAAACATAGCCGATGTTTATTTTCACTGTATCAATATTTTCGCCCCATCGTGTTTGATTCCTCCGTTAATTTAATTACCCTGTTTACTCTGTCTAATCGTTTTATCGCAATCGAACATATTATCGCGAAACGATTTTCGTAACGAACGAATTTTCGAATCAGCGAATTTTTGCGATTCGTCGAAATTCTCATGCACGAACGAGTACTGCCCAGTTGCACAATCTGACTGGATTACCTAATAAAATAATAAATAT
Source organism: Ceratina australensis (assembly GCA_004307685.1). Classification (NCBI taxonomy): domain Eukaryota; kingdom Metazoa; phylum Arthropoda; class Insecta; order Hymenoptera; family Apidae; genus Ceratina; species Ceratina australensis. The sequence continues at coordinate 1,542,044 of SHCU01000001.1, forward strand.
TTGTTCGTCGATACATTATAAAACAGGAGTAAGGAATCGTTATCTTCATAGACATTTCTTTTTACAATCGGGACGCGATATCGATGTCTAATCTAAATCGGATCTCGCAATAGGAGATTTCCAAGGTTCACTATTTCGTTGCTGGTTATCAATTAATATTTGCAGAAAACGTTCAGCCAGTATTTTGAATACTGGACGGTAGCGACTCACCTTCCGGATTGAAAATGGATGACGTGATTGTGATATGTTCAAACTCAACGGGAATGTTCTCGCGACGTTGGCCCGTCGCGCGGTTTCGCAAAAATTAGGCGCAAGGTAATTTTCGGAGTGACGGGCGAGCTGCACTCGGCGTGAATTCGCGCATAAAACTGATGTCTCAAGATCGACAAAGACGCAGCAATCTTATCTAGCCGATAACAAAGAGACGCAATGTCAACAGACAGGTACATTCAGGCCGTGTCTTATCTAACGAGTCTTATTCTCTTTTCATTATTAAGGTCGCCTCTTTCAACACTGACAATAATTACTCCGAAAAAGGAAACATTCGAAAAGTATCCTGTAGTCACTCCCTCGAAAGTTATTCAATTCTCTTTATCTTATTGCGTTTTAAGGAATTTATTTCTCAAGAAGCTGTATTGCAAGAGCACGTTTTTCCTTCTTTCTTCGAACAGATTTTACGTATCGTGTAACTTTCGAAATAAGAATTTTTCGAGTAGATAGCTTGAAGCGATAAGGTGAATTGATGAGTGATGCGTTATCGTTAACAATGTACAAATTATTTGTTTCCAAATTTTCAGAAGTTTCTACGATACATCAATTAATCCATGACTGGATCTGATTTCGATCTCGATCGTCGACACTGTTGATCGAATAATCCAAAAGAGGTTGGCTCAAATCAAGGAAAGGATGACAATAAATAAAGAAAAGCACAATTAACGCGAACGGCGAGTAAAATGGTTCATCGTCATAAATATTAATCTTCATCGCCCCGATAGGCAACATTAGGTACCTGTTTCCCTATTTTCCATTTTCTTATCTTCGAAACGATTTCATTATCGCACGGGCCTGTTGCCTTTATCGTCCCCACGTCCATCGAACATCCTATTTTTATCGTTTTTTCTACTTTCTTTCGGCGAGATCCTGCACGCTCACGATGAAACAGCTGTTTCCGCACGAGGCTGTCGATATTTTAGCCTCATCTCAAATGAAAAAAAAACAATTCGCTCTGATGTTCGTCGTGACGATGTATCGTGATTCATGAAGAATTTGTGGCGCCAGTAATACTTCCATGGATTATCCAGGTGAAATAGTTCCTGCTCTATTTCATCAGAACGTTACATTACTCTCGATTGTGTTAGACGTAATAATGAAAAATTCGCGAGCCACGTGAACGTGAAATGCTTTCAAATCTAATCTCGAAACTTCACGACTCATCTGTTCAATCGACAGGTAAACGATGATCAACAAATGAACCCAATGTCTCATCGTTCAGTAGTCGTAGGAATCTTCCAAGTACTTATTATTTATCAAAAAATCTATCTATTTTAGATTTATAACCATCAGAGATTATCTTAAATAAAGGATGGTTGTAATCATGGACGAGATCATACAACGAAATACATGATTCGTAAAGTTATATTTCAGACAACGATCTTAATGAGAAACCAACATTCTTTGTGCTTGTCAATCATTTTATTAGAATTGACTGTAGACAAATTTTTGTATATCAATCACTGATAAGGACGTATGAAGATTCATTTAATCAGTTAAAATAAGAGGAAACGAATATATTGTTTCTAGAATTTTACCCATGATCGCACATGTACTTTTAAACGAATGAGGTAAATGTTTCAAATTCTGCTCACTAGTTTGTTTCTCTATAATTTTAAATAACTTAATGTTATCAAAATTGTATTAATGAATCAATTTAAATAATGATATTTATAAGTAGTAGGACTGTCCTTCAATCCTTAAACGTCAAGCTATGCATTCAATTGGTGATTATGCACTTTCATCTACAACCTGTATTTTCTACATTTCTTGTATGCTGAGTTTTAATATAATATAAATTAAAAAATTGACAATGTAAATATTGTAAAAAAAAATAGATCAGTAGAAATTGAGACGTGAAAAGAACTCGGGGTATTTACTTTACATCTTATTAATGAAGTGAATCTGGTACTCACTTTTGGAAGGCTCCTCAGCCGATTCTCTTTGGGGTTCCGTCTCGGTATAAAACTGATTTCTTTCACGATATCGTCGAATACAAGCAGATCTGCGGCACGGTTTCACTTTCGAGATTCATTGCCCGTCACGATCGATTATCCACGATAATTATTAATTAGAAAGACTCTTTAGCATCCGTTATCAGATGCAACAGCTTTCATTTTTTCATTCCTCACACGTTTTCGTTCGCGATTAAAATTTCAAGATCATTCAATGTTGAACTTGTCATTGAATCGAATAGTATAAATTGTTGAGTGGCTGATACTTGTTTGACATGATGTTTAAGCAGCGAATACGAGTGCAATTGAGGCGAGTGCCGATCGAAGAACTCACGATGAACTTTCGTTCGCGGTGTTATCGACAGGCCGCCGGTCTCAATACCACTAGCTTGAAAAACACACGCGCTCGTTTCCTATCGCGAGCGTGACAGTGGGGGCATTGCTGATTATTAACGTTTGGCACCTTATCCGTGGCGCCGATTACACGTACGCACTGCCACTCGCAATCATTGGCAGCGAGTACAAAACAAACGGAGATAGTTCCAAAATAAGTGACGAAAATGATAAAATCTAAATCTCATTTGTGAATTATTTACAGACAAAAGGAAAGTTTTATTATATATCAGTGATACCGCCGAAACTGAAATGAGTTCCCATTGATCGATTCGTGTGTCCTCAATTTATTGTGTTCGCAGTGTTTAAAAAAGTATATACGTACGTATAAAACATATTTTTATTGTCTAAATCTTATCGAACATAAATTACATTTCAGATCGATCAACGATCATCTTGAAACATCTTGGACGTACATACAAAAATAATCAATTCTTGTACTATCTTCATTCATATAAAAAATAAATATCGAGGTTTAATATGTATGAAGTTTCATTCCTGTTACCACTGTGTTTCATTCAGTTTTCTTCGTTAGACCTAAGCATGTTCGCAAAAGAGCCGGCTGGTCGTTGACTCAAATCCATCGGTGATCCATCCTCAACGATTTTACCTTCATGGTAAACGATCACTCGGTCACAGTCGAGCAACGCCGACACTCGATGCTTAAAAATAAAATAATCGGGGACAGAATTAATACATTTATTCTCTCCATTAGAGATGACGATATTAGAGATTAAATTGTATTACCGCGATTGCGATCACCGTTCGATTCTCAAACGTGGTCGAAACTGTATGTAGGAGAGACTTTTCCGTGGCCGCGTCGAGCGCGCTGGTTGCTTCGTCCAAAATAACGATAGAAGACTTCCTGAGAATCGCTCGTGCCATGCAAAGCAGCTGCAATTGTCCGGAAGAGAAATTCTCGCCTCCCTCTTTTACTTCGTAGTCTGTTTCGATTATAAAAATTTGTCATTCCAATAGGACGTCATTATAATTAAGATTTATGACTTAATATCATACTATCATCGAAAATTTTATCCATTTAGTTCGATTAAATGTCTCTAATAAAAATATGCGTGACAGATTATTTCTTCATATATGCACGGGGTGATAATTTAGATAAAATTGATTAAACTGATTTACTTAGTCCCTCGGGATGCGAGGCGACGATGTCCTTGATTTGCGCCACTTCCAAGGCGTTCCATAATTCCCTGTCTTCGTATTCCGAAAGAGGATCCAAATTTTCTCTGGAAAAATTCCCGTCAATTTATCAGTCTTTCATTAAACTAAGTATAAGGCGAGTAATTACCTGATGGTACCACTGAACATGATTGCATCCTGAGGAATCGCCAACAGACGCGAGCGAAGTACTTCCAAAGGAACTCGACGAACGTCTATACCATCGATCAGAATGCGACCTTGACTGATGTTCAGTAGCCGGAACAGTGCCATCACGGTGGAGGACTTGCCACTTCCGGTTCTTCCGCAAATTCCAATCTGCGCGTGAATCAAGACTTAAACAAGGATAAACCTTTTACTCTCCTTTTCTTACCTTTTGACCGGCTGGAATTTTCAGGGATAAATTTGAGATCACTGATTCCCCGTGTAAGTTGTACTTGAGTGAAACGTTGTCGAAAATAATCTCGCCTTTGTTGGGCCAATCGTCAGGTAATTTGAAAGCTAGGAAGTTGCGATATTGTGTGGTATATTATTATTACTACCAATTTCTTTCTGTTCTTTTAACCAATTAAAGAGTATTGAGTTTCTTTCCCTTTCTAGTTTTAGCCTGACTCAGCTGTTTCCTTTAATGAAACGTTAGGTACACTGAGATAGTCCCATTGTACACGTGAAAAAAAGAGACAACTGTGTCAGTAGACTTATCTCCTGACACTGATCATGAGATACAGTGAGAGTCATCCGATAAGAGCAAATAGAATTGAGGAAGTGGTTCGTGGACTAAAAACTCGTTGCTCATTGATTAATATATGCTTCTTTTGCATGGAGAGTGGACGATTTAAAAAGATACTAACCATGTTGTTCGTAATTTTCTATAGATGCGTGCCTATAATCTGAGATTCTGCCAACGCTGCCCAAATACATTTCAGTTTCTGCGGTGAATTTGACCACCCAGTTTAAGTAGATTGGCACGAGAAGAGTGTAACTGATCGCCAAGCCGACCAAAGCTGGCGTCACGCGATTCGGATAGAATTCAGCAGAGATCAATGCGGCGAACGTCGCAGAACCCACTATCACAGCACCTAAATAGTCCTACGAAACCGTTTATGGTTAACAATGCGGTAACAAGGTGTAAGAGTTAATTTAAATAGAAAATTTTCGAAATTACCAGAGCGATCCCCAACCATCGACTGCTGGAATTTAGGAGCAGAAACGCGTTTGTATTTGAGTCTAAATATTTCATAGCTTGGTCCATAAAGCGGTTCTCCTGTTTAGATGCTCTTAGCGTCGCCAAACCAGAGAGCGTTTCAGAAAAATGTGTAATAATCGGCCACCTGGTACTAATAATGGAAAGAGTCCAAAAATTTGCATTATTAACAGGATACTTAAAGTATTATATAAAAATAAATAAAATGAGATTTATTCAAGGCATTATACCTTACGTCTAATCTTTGCAAATGATTGGCACTGCGCCTGTAGAATCTCTGGACAAAGAAATAAGCTACGCACATGGGCACAACAGCAATTAAAAACCATGGCGAGATGATTGCGTTCAAGATTATGGCCGAACCGCAAAGCAGGACAAAGAACGTTAGTCTTTGAATTGACAGCGATATTTTCTTTAAAAGAAATAAATATATAATGGCATGAGATCTTCCCAACTGCTATCAAATATATTAACAAAGTATTAAACCTTGTCGATAACTCCAATGTCAGCGCTGAATCTGTTTAAAATTTTTCCAACTGGATTCTGGTCGAAGAAGGACATAGGCACCCTTAGAAGCCTAAATACAGCTTCCTCGTGTAACTTTCTTCTTGCTCTGGCGCCTGTCCACTGCCCGGTTACGTTACACACCAGGGATGATAGTATAAAGGCAAGAGAAAGTGAAATGTAAACTTCGAAGTAAAATACCATCTGAAATATTTTCAAAGAAAATATCAATCGTCAGAATCAAGTTTGAGTATTATATTTGGACACTCGAAAATTACATTTTGCATATCTTCTTCGTTGCTGTTGTCAGTCCATCGACTTAACCAGAGATCGATATACACTCGAAGAATCTGGCAGAAGTTAGCCACTCCTATGTAAATTAAACTTGGAATCCAGCCTCCTGCTTCCACGTAGTCGAAAAGAATCATTTTAGTGACTATTCCATTATTATCTTCGTATTGAGATTCCTGTCCCTTGTCAACATGGTTTTCTAAAATATTTAATAATTTAATTGCATGGTTTCCTTTTACCTGTTTAACACAATACTGAAACTTGTACTTACTTCTATGGATTTCAGATGACTGATTTATTTCTGTAGATTCTGTCGATAGCAATCGTCTAACGGGTAAATGATCATCGTCCTCATCTTGACTGTTTTTGACAAATTGAACATAGGGTTCGTAAACAAAATGTTATGATTTACGTTTATACATTTTATTAGTGAAAAAATGATAATCTGTCATACTTTTTAAAACTGTAGCGCATCTGCCTGTTAGAATTGGTCGGTATCAATCTCTGCAGAACATTTTTATCTCTATTTAGCGACATCTCATTAGGGTGTGTACTAATTATTCTATAACAAATGGAAATTTGTTTAGAAGATCATAATGTATTTCGTGTTTGAATATTCTACCAACCCTCCAGAAAATAGTTGTCTAAATACGTTCCTCTGCCCGTTATCAAAAGTATTATTCCTTTTCCTGTAAAAAGAAGTAAATATAATCTTCGCCTGAGAGATATGTATAGTTTTACTCCCGGTACCTAGGAACATCGTATTGACTCTCAAGAATAGTAGGCGTGCTGTTCTGACGCAGAACAGGCGGTGGCTGTCTCTGGGGTTGAAGGCTCGACGATCTAACAGCGTTACGGTGGAATTTCATTCTTTTTTTAGCGACGTTCCATTCTTCCGTGAGCACGGGCAGATCTGTCAAATCGTGCGCCAAGTATCTCGATCCGTGAAGAGTGGCTTTTCGCATTCTTAATGGCACGAAACCTGGAGGACTCTGTTACAAGTTGCATCAGATAAATTGCTTGTTGAAAAACTCATGTCTGTTTATTATGCAGATGCTACAACTGTTTAAAATATTGTTTTTTAATTATTTCATTTTCTGGTAAATATATGGAGTTTAATTTACCACATGAGCATCTTGATCTGTGATCCACGATCCATCGTCAGGCTGCTTATTCTTGGCATTAGTACCAATCCTAGATACAAGCCTGATCAGCGACCATCTGTCCTTCGCAGTCCTCTGAGTATAATTCCGTTCATTTTGCCTTGTCACCATGTTCTTCCACTCATTCGCTAATTCAGGATCGGAATCCTCGATCGCGGACTTGGTTCCCACTGCTCGAACTTGACATCCATCCATAACTATAATCTTCAAACGACCACTGATCTTTAGACTCCACGCAACAATTATAAATACGTGTACAATATGAAGTAACTTAAAATGTTTAAAAACTTTTCAATGTCTAAATGATAAAAGAAATGTTTATCTGAAATATATTTGATACATCTAAAATGCATGATACCAGTTAGTCTTATTTTGCTTAAAAAAAATAATTTCAATTAGCCTTATCATACTTGATGAGCAGTGGATAAGAGTTCCAATCGGTGAGTGACCATAATCACGGTGCGTCCATTTCTGAGTAACAATTTTCTGATTGCTTGATCAAAAATTTGTTGTCCAACTTGGTGATCCAGAGCTGACAATGGATCATCCTGGAAATTTTAACATTTAATTTTTCATCGTTCATTATACTTAGTTTATTTATTAATAAAGAAGAGTGTTTAGCCAACCATTATCACTACATCTGCGTTGCTATAAATCGCCCTGGCGATAGTCACCCTTTGTTTCTGTCCACCACTTAAATTGATCCCCTTTTCACCGATCCTAGTGAGGTCGTGGCCTGGAAGAATATCTACGTCCGGCTGCAAAGCACAGGCCTTCAATACGTTCCTGTATCTTTTCAATTTGTACGGCGATCCGAAAAGAATATTCTCGCGCAAGGTTGTGTTTTGGAACCAAGGTTTTTGAGCTACGTACGCGACTTTCGTACTTCTGCGAACAATTCGTTTGCTAAATGCCATAAGAGATCGTTTTGTATATAAAAAGAATTTGTGACTAACTTAGCCCATTCAATACGTCCAGTTGTTCTCTGAATCTCGCCCAACATTCCTAATAATAAAGAGCTCTTGCCACTTCCCGTTTTTCCGACAATTAAAGTCAGCTGACCTTCAAAACATTCAGAAAACATCATGCAATAATATATTACATAGCAATATTACAGCAAAATTATTATAAAAATATAACAAATAATACATTAGTAAAATAGATATCGTATGATTAAAGAAATACAATGTTGTTCTTTGTACATGTGTAAATTACCACGTGGGAACGTAAGATCAGCGATAGACAATAGACTCTCATGCGTGCCCCAAGAAAATCCGCAGGATTTCATTTTGAGCACAGGAACCTCCGAGTCCTTTTCGAAAACCGTATCCATAGAAGAATCTATATCTAATTTGTAATCTGTCAAGCAAGATGGCCTCTCTTCTTCATCCTCCTCGATATTATGCAACGATCCAAAAGTGGGAGTACTGTGCATCTTCGTCGTTTCCACCTTGAATGAAATCCATAATTTAACTATGTAAGCTAAGTTATTAATTATCCATACCCACAGTGCTTTCGTTAATGGAATCGATTTCCGATTGTGTGCTTCCGGCAATACTTAAGTTTCTATCTAGATTCGGCAAGACATTATCCATTTCCGGGAGCTTAAGGAATCTCTCCAACCTATTTGTAGATATCTACGGGAAACGATACTTCAGAGTGTTTGTAAAAGAAATGAGAATGGAAATTCGATAGTGTTTACCATGGCATTTATGATGATTGGCACCATTACTGGGAAAATGAGGAGAGGCACTGTGAGCTGTGAAAACAAGGCCAAGCTTGCGAAAACGCTTCCTGCGTCGAGATTTCGATCTTCCAACCAAAAATAAGCGCCGAAGGTAAAAAGCGTCATCAGCACCGAAGAGGCGTGAACTAAAAAGTCTAATAACGAGAAATTCAAATTTTAGTAAACAATCCTCTAACAAATAAATTTGATATTTATAACTCACTAATAAGAGTCCAATAAAAAGAATCTTTATTCAGTGTCTTTAACTCGCTCTCCCTAGTTCTCTTTATTTTTCTTTCGAAAATATCTTCCCAAGCTCTGAGCTTCACTAGCCTCATCCCTTGAAAAATCTCGTTGACTAAACGCAGCCTGGCATCGCTATTTTTCTAAAAACAAAGTTGCTCAGAAAAAATAATTATGATTATCAGGAGAAAAGAGCGAAGTCGTCCTACGTACAGTGACCAATTTAGAATTCTCTGACATTTTTTTCCCAAGTACCAGTTGAAGTGGCGTAACTATAAACACGCAGCAAAGTGCGCCGATAATCGCGCTGATTCCAAGTTTCGTATACAGAAGAAAGACGATCGCAGTAATCTACCAACAATTAACGATTGAGAATTTAATTAATTATTTCATGTTTAGTTGTGAGAGAAGTTGAAAAATCTGTGAATCTACTTTCAAGGGTATTGCCCAAATGTAGTGGCCAATCCAGAAAAAGCTCATCACGTTGTAAACGTCTTCGGATATCAAATTAGTCAGGGTACCAATATCTGCGGATTGCTGACATTTGTGCCTGCTCTGCTTGTACGATGGATTCTCTTCCTCCGCGATGCTCCACGAGCATAGGCGTAGAACTTTATCGTACAGAAGTGCCTGGAATTTTTAAACCACTGGTACTCGATAAGCTACACGTTTCGGGGTTTCAAGTGTGCGCTGGTACCTGAAGCGCGGTCTTCAAGCGAATTCCTTCGACACAGAGGACGTGAGTGGAGGCCTGGCTCAGGCTACTTTGCAACAACGCGAACAAGAACATCAACAAGCCCAGAAAGTAGCCGTTTTGTAGTATTTCAGAAAATGTCATAACGTTCTAGAGCAATTATTATTACGTTTTCATTTCAATGTTTCAAAAACGATACTTGAGAAATTTTATTAAAATGATAAGCGATACCAAAGAAGCTCCATGATTGATCGTCTTATTCTGCGAGGCAGAGACATAGTCTAGAATCTGTGAAATGCACATCGGGCCCACGAGGGTAGTAGCATCCCCTAGTAGCTTCATGAATCCACCGACAGCGAAGGGATACCAAATTTTCTTCCAAAAACATTGCCAAAGCGACAGTTCCTTGGGTCTCTCCTGCAAGGATCAGCTATAAAGATTCTCTTTGTCTCACTTTCAAATTTCTTTGAATACCCTATGATAGTCATAAATTTCTCGGAATTTCTCGAACTGTCTTCTGGCAGTCTCTTTTTCCGGAAGCTGACCAAGGTCCTGATCACCTAGAGGATTTTTGTATCCTTTCGAGAGCAATCCAATCATCCAGTGGAAAGTGATCCTCTCCAAAAATGAGGCCTCCTCGTGTTTATACGCTCTCCTTCCTTCTTCCCTTTCCGTCAAACATTTTCGCCTCTTCTTCGTCTACATATGATAACATTTTTGTTGTTAATTAATTTATTTATATGCTCGCTTAATTTTACTGGGTCAAGGAGACTAGAAATACATTTAAAATAGTGCTGGGATTTCGTCTTATCTACGTATAACGGTACGCCACTTATGGCTTAAACGAGCTCGTTACCAGAATTAGAATCGGATGTGATATATGCCCTTCCTATTCGGAAGTACATGGATCTCAAGTGATCGAATGTATTTTTTATCCGTTTGATTCGATTATGTACAAAAATAGTACATGTAGATATTGAAAAACTGTACATAATTAAATATAATTGTTTGAATTTTAAAGTGCAGCGTTGTTGCGCTTGTGAAATCTCCTGACGATGAGACCTTCTTTACGACTTATGCATTTGCTTCTAGCCACACTAAATAGGAAAGTAGATATGAAGTAGTTACGATGGTTCGGTGCTATTTTTGTGATCTAGTTTACATCGGGAATGAAAAGTTCGACGAGCCTAGAGACTCGCACCAGGCTACGATAATAAACATTATTATTCAAACAAGCTGAGTAAATGTAAAACAAATGTTTGCGCGCCGGTAGCTGGCTCTCCTCGATAAGGTTGTAACGCCTGTGTCTTTAAAGCCGCGCTCGCTAAGAAGTAGCCGACTACGTATGTGATAAACTAATTAAATAAAATTCAACCTATAATGAATCTACTCCAATTTCATTTAACAATACGTAAAGAATTCAAATTAACTTGATCACTTTATAAACCGATTGAACTGAATATTTAATTTCGATGAACATGTTTAGGACGTAGTAGAAATAATTCATTTATATTTGCTTGAAATACGATGATACGAATAACGATGCTGTACCGGTTGACTTACCATAAGGTAAAGTGCATACAAATCCAAAACTGTGAGAAGGACGCATATTATGACAGAGATTCCTCCAGTTGTGTACCGAACGTGTTTGATGGTCAGGCCGTACCTAAATACACATTGAAAATCAACAACAGAAATAATAAACGATCTCTATCTTTACCGATAGGATTTTGCTGTAAATTTAAGCAACACTGACCTAGAAAGGAAGATGAATTTCCATGTTCGTGATAAACCAAGGGCAGCGAAAATGCCAACAGAAAGCGTGGTTTCAAACCCACTCTGAGTTTCTTTCCGTCGATGGATACAGGACGACAGAACAGCCACGATTGCGCAGATAGTAGAATAAGAAATAGAGGTAAGACAGGATTCGCACATCTCCAGGGAAAGTATCATCAACATGCACAGTATCATTGTTGAGTACAACGATGTCATTGTACGGGACGGGATAAGCTTTTTACAATCTCTAAACGAAAATCAGTAATTCTTTTATACTATTTGTTTTGTTCGTGCTTAATAAATAGAGATTTCATTTTCACATTTTCTGTTTGGTAATTTATTAACGTCTAGTCATTACTTGTCTTTAATATATGGATTAAAGGAAATTGGCATATAAATTTCAGGCACACCTCGGATTACTAGAAAATGAGTCCTGTGCATGGGAAAAAAGAAGATTAAATCACTTTTATATCGGTCCAATTTCCGAGCGCGATCGCCTCTGGAAACAGCAATAAAATTATCGTCCGCGACTAATTATGTAGGCAAGTGCTTCGCTCGATCAGATTTCAATTTTTCTTACTTCAAGCTCGGGAAATTGAACAACTTTCTTCTGTAATAGTGTCTATCTACTCTCGCGAAGGTTGCTCTTTATCTTTCGCCTACTCAATCTTCTTACCGCATGATCCTCTGGAATTTCGATCGATAGGATCGTCATCGGATTAAACTTGTCCGAGGGAAAAATGAAATCGAGCTTAGGGAGTTGCGATTGATTTTCCCGCGGAAGAGGATAAATCGTGGTGCTGATCTTATTTAGTTTCATTAAGATTCTTTGAACGAGCAGTGACGCAGACCAGAAAACGATGTCCGCACGCACTTTAAGTGTACTTGCGAGCACCCCGACCACGTGCCATAAATTATTCCGGTAATTAATTCCGATCTTCTGGCGATCCGTTTAGCTCACGTTTCTTGTTACTCCGGTAGCCGGGTAACGGGAACTTTGATGTTTCCATTTGAGAACGTCTTATATTTTCCCCTTAACTCTTGGCTTTTTACTAAATTATTGTTCTCAGTGAGACTTAGATATAATTAAAAATATGTAAAAGATCTTACTTTAAATTGAAACCAAATTGTTAGAAACCAAAATGACGTAGATCCTATAATCCTTAAAGGCGTTACTAGATCAATATCTCCAAAACGGAATTCCTGGTAGCACGATAATAAATTTTACCAAGAAACATTATTCAGATTGTGTATTTTTGATTTGAGATACAGGGAAAATGAAAGTGACGAGGGTCTATTCTCTACATTTTACGTTTCTCAGAACAGGATCACTTGTTTGGCATCGGTAAATAATTGATAGGGTTCTCAAGAAACCAATTGTTCTTTTCTCGTTTAACAAAGAATATCCGACTGGTACGAGTAAGACCGCTTTATTTAAAAAGCAATAAATAGTTCCTTTAAATACGGGTTAAACAGAGACGAAGAAATTAGCTCTACAAACCTTTGCCGCGTTAATTGAGACAATTTGTTTAAATAGAACGTGGTCCCTCCTGAATCATGGGGCTTCCCAAACGTGGAACTGTTCGTTTAATGAATTGAAAGTTGCTTCAATTGGAGCTAGCCAGGCCTAAATACCTATTAAACATTCGGCGCACGTTTTCCTCAAACAATGACACCATTGTAGAGCCAGCAGCTCTTTGAACAGCTCAATTTTATGTTTAGCAATTTCCGTTTTAAAGAAACAGAAAAACCGAAATGTCGATTACATTGGAAAGTTGCTTTCAACTTATTCTCTATGTAATTACCATAATCGATCAATGTTCATTTTATTAATTTTATACCGCGAATTACCATCTATTAAACGTGAAATTGAAATCTCAGCTTTATTTCTCCTCGAACCTACTTTTGTTTGCTGAATTCGCACTTGAGCACGGCGATTAAAGAAACGAGGATGACGGTTATGGAAACGCAAATGTTGACGAGCTCCACGAGGCACTCCTCGGTGGGATCGCTCTCTTTGAACCGAACATTCGTGCCGTTTTCCGTCCTCCAGAACCATATTACCCGTCGCGTGGACGCCGGCAGAACCCGGAGGAATTTATAATTTTTGCAGAATTCCATTTTAAATCAGCTTACGAAAATATATACCATGCCTGAGCATCGTTTCTGGTACCTGAAAATACATTGTTTCAATACTTATTTTTCCTGTGAACGTTCTTCGTTAAACTCTTTTTACTGATAAAAGCGCCAAATGGTTTCCATAATATTTTTGTGTATTGTTCTACTACCCGATTCAACTCTGACTTGTTCTTCTATTTCTGTGTTCCTCTGAGAATACTAAAAGACATTCTATCTCTACTGTACGCTATCATCAGTTTATTTTGTTTCCGGCTAGTTGCGCATCATAGACATTGTTCGATGAATAAAAACAGAATTTCGCAATTCTTGCCCGTGACATAACGATAGGAAACGGCTCCAGGGTTCGATTCAACGGGTACCAGTGAACCGAGAGTTTCCTGCTTTTTTTGGCAGGACACTTTATGCTTGTACGAAAATATCTCACGCTCGGATAACTCTCCCGATGCTTTTGATAAAAAAGTGCGTTCCCGCGTAAACTCGTATTTCCAGCTATCGTGCTCTTTTTTTTTCAGAAAATAAATGCCCGCTCGACGAATCAAAGTTATCGCTTTTATCCAACCAGAAATAGATTTTAGAAATCGTAAAACTGATTTTATATTATAAATGAGTTTAGTTTAATGATGACACGAGATCTAGTTAAAGCAATTCATTTTTCACGAACGTTTTTCTTAGAAGAAATCGTTTATTACGCACCTTAACATAGAATAAAATTAAATTGAGTCATAATTGTCCTCACGCGAAAGAGCTGCCGCCACTTAATAGTTCGAATTAATATTTAATGATCTGGCGCGAGGATGAGCTCGTAAAATGAATCCGTTAGATTCGATGCAGTATGCCGCCCAAAACAAAAGGATAAGCAAGTAACTACTCTATCGATTCGAGAACGGTGAAACGTTTTATTTGTTCGGTTTGCTGATCGCTGAAAAAGACGTCGAAGTAGACACGGAAACGTTCTTATCATACGTCGAATAAACGATTAATTGAAATTCACGGACGGCCGGTCGGCTAAGTAATTCTCGAAGGCAAAGAAATGATACTTACGTGTCCCCCAGCCGGAATTTGTTCACCGCGGCTTGTTACCATAATTTATACACCGGCTCGGTTGCACCGAGATTCTGTTATGTCACTGCTGCGCCGGTATGATTTATGCGTTTCGTTTATGAATTCGCGCGCCTTCACATTCAATTACAATTTCCTCAATAATAGATTCGACAATAAAGCTTTGTGGTCGAACTTTCTAAAATTGTTCACGTGTCTATAGATAGGTTTATCTTTCGATCAAGAATTTCGGACATTCATATGCCACATACAGTTTTATAATTGTCATTCTTCCAAGAGATTTTTATTCTTTGATTTTTAATTGTATCACAGGTCCTCGTGTATCTATCGGATTTCGATATCTATAGAACGTTGCACTTACTGATATATGAAAGTTAACGTTATGAAAACACTTGGTAAAATTATAAGTATGCGACTAAATAAAATTTCTTTCATGATTTATAATCGTCTCATTCATAAAAATCAATTGCTGTCGACTTTAATCCTGATCCAGGGTCGCGATTTGGAGGTAGTAGAAAAGCGAAAGCGCATTCTTAACAAAAATTCAATATTTTAATGTCAGTATGATAACAGTTTCATAAGGATCACTTTCGCGTTATCCAGTCACCGAAATCTCAAGTGATTCAACTGATTACTTTTGAGATTAAAAAAAAAGTAGCGAAAGGTTTGACAAGATCGAAGAGGAAAAAGAGGGTGAGTTAGAGATGCACTCCAAACGCGAGAAGCGTGCATCGAAATTTCGGAGAGAGAACCACTTGTCGGCTTCGAAATTAGTATTCTCGGTCACGCACGTGCGCGTAGATCACGCGGACAGACGAGAGCACGCGTGCTTTCTGTTCGACGATCCGCGGCTTACTAAACAGATATATATTCGAGCGAGTCGATCTGAACGCGAAGAGAAGCGAAATGGTAATCCCATGTGCGCGATGAGTCACCGGTAAAAAAAAGAAAAGATCGCGGGTACCGGCCACGCTGCTGGCAAAGATTCTTCTTTCACCGGAAACGCGGGCTTGTCCTAGTAAGCCAAATTCCTGGTCCAACCCGGCCGATCTGTTTTTCGATCACAGACCGAAGAATTTAGCGACGGTACCGAGAAGAAGCAACATCGTGAGATGAGCTTCGTTTTTGGACACGTTATCGCAGATTTCGCAATTATTTAATTTCCGATAAGCTGAAATTTGTTTCTGTCTCTAGAAGATAAGGAACCGTGGATATTGTTCGTTTCAAGCAGTTGAGGGTGATGATGTTGATTGACTGAAAAATACGTTTATTTATTTGAAAAATATTTAATAATAAACATTGACAATATACAGAGAAAATACGCCATAAGAAGTCGCTATGGGAGTAATAAGAACCTAACAACTGGTCCAGACTTACAAAATATCATCAAATCAGACAATGATAAAGGTGTTTCCGTACGACACCCCGTGTTACTCCTATCGTTATTTTTGCAACTAAAGTTTTTCGAGTTGATCGTATCCCTTGTTCACTCTCGAATTAGACATTCAATACATTCTTACGGATTGCGGATGTTTGTGCACGGTTAACGCTCGAACCTCCTGCGTCATCACGGCATGAAATCGTTCACGTCTGCTTTACCATATTTTATTATATATTTTTTTTTCTTATTTCATTTTACACCGAGGGGGACTCGCAGCCGGAAACCGATTTGCACGCGTGTCTCCCATTGCGAATCCGTCTTACATTTGCGAGAGAAGCGAAAAACAGGTGGCGTTTAGTAGCTGTTTACGATGTCCTCTACTTCGTATCCTCAATTCTTCTAGCTGTTATTTTTTTCTTTTCTTTTATTGAATCATTTGACCCTTTCCTCTGCGAATAAGGTGGTCGTATTTTCGCAAAGAGACGCTTCTCGCTACAATCGCGCCGGATTCGACCAAGGGTCCAAGAAAAAAAGGAAAAAGAAATACGCTATCATCGCAAACACTATCATCATTCGGCATACAATACACGGACACATACTCAAATGTCACTCGTCGCTCTAAGAAGATTAAACTTATTATCGTAGTAACGTTCTAATGTCATGGAACATCCCTTACTTGTTAAATTTTCTTCCCTTTTTCTCGCTTGTCCACTCTTTACCCTCGCTTTCGATAATTCGAAAAAAGAAGACGACCACGCTCTCGCGCCCGGGATCGTCGCAGTGTCGTTCGCACGCCCGTGTGTCCTAGCTTTCTTTCCTTGAAGAAAGTTATTCCAGCGGGAGTGTGCGTCTCGGCGTGCGACAGTCCGCGAGGATCCCAAGGAGGGATCAGGTGGTCACCGAACGCCGCCTAGTACGCTAGGATATGTTGCTCAATAGATGTGTCGTTTAATTTTTACGTAAGTCATATAGTCATCTAGATTCACTTTTTTTTTTCTTTAAAAATCCCGTTTAGGGTGTACTGCGTTTAATAATTAATTAGATTAGAATCATATATTTACTTTTACTTTATGTATAACGTTACGGTGCGTATCGATCGTACTTGGATTATTTTACAATGTAATTACTTCGAGAACGTACGCGGCTGGTTAACGCAAACGACGTGTAAAAGGTCCGAGACCCAAGGTTCTCGTCCAGGTTGATCGACGACTCGTTAACGATTCGCAAAGGGGAAATTGCATCTCTTGGAATGCACCACTTCGATTAGTTCTAGAAATACGAAGAAGATTAGTATCTGAACGTGTTCTCGGTTCTGCTAACAGTAACTTTCAGAAACAGATACTACTCTAATCTATCGTTTATGTTTCTGTCTACGTCTAATTCTGACTCTAATCCTTTGTCGATAAGTTAGATATATAGTGTATCTCATATAGTGTAGACTTAGATTGTAAAACAATTTTGCGTTAACTATTTATACAATCCTTGTGAAATTTCGATCTCTGATTATTGAAACTGATTATCGCTTTAAAAGTACGTATTTCATTATCGCTCTTGTAATACTGATTTTATTCTAACTGATAAACAAAGATAAACTGTATCTTAGAGTTAACTCGACTCTGCTGATTCGATCTTCGTTTTGCCGCTTTTCGTTAAAACCATGACCCTTACTTGATTGTATATAATAACTAGAATCTTGTCACAAAAATAATTTGTAGAGAAGATTTGTACGCGTCGCAAGGGAAGATTCATTGCTCTAAGATACAGAACAAAATTCTGACGAGTAATCGTGCGATCACACCTGGACGGGTCCTTGCCGGCACCGCGGTGTCCCAAGTAAATATAATTATCGCGAAACAACCTTCCGCAAAAATAACGAGAAAAGGATCACAGTGTAAAAGAAGTAAAAGAGAGCCCGGTGACGCCTGTCGCCGTGAATCCATCGGGAATTCGTGTACGATAGGCCTCTACGCGATCGGGGAACGATAAAAAGATTTCGGAAAATAAAGGGAATATATCAAACGGTTGGAGGCATTCCCGGGGGGAGTTGTGCACTCGTGACGTGAAGAAAGAACGCGAAGACGAATGGGCCTCGCCTAGAATTTGAGCTCGACTTACGCTAGCCACTAGTTTGTAATAGCCTACCGATAAAGGTATCGATTACGAATAAGTATAAATTGTAATTACAGTGTACAATATACAGGCATTTAGATCTTTTCCTCCTTGTGCCCCTATCCTACCACATTCCCACCTTCCTCCGTGAACGAACACGATCAAAATCCCTTCCTAATATCAATCCTATCGAGTCCGAGTTCCCCAGCGTTAATCTCAAGGGGCCTCACGTGTAAGAAAAAATGCGTTCGTTCAAGGAGAAGATCACGGTGGACCAAGGGCCAAAGAAAGGGGCCCGCCTCTAACGGAGAACAGTTTCCTCTCTTTCACGCCCGATTCTTGTACATCGGTATCATCGCTCCTGCTCCCTTTCTCATTCTATCATAGTTTCCTCTTTAAAATCTACGTTCGTTTAATTTAAACGTTACAAGAATCAAATGAGTATCTTCTGAGTTGTTCAGTTTAGCTCCTAAAACGGGCGAATCCCGTGGATTACTCCATTTGTGCTCGAAGAAATCGATCGCGAGGGTCGATTCTTAACCGTAGTTATTTACAATTACTGGCGCTTACACACGCAAAATCAAAGAGAAATCAGAATATGATCTTATCTCTTCTTGCTCTTAGGGGTTCGGACGCGGTTCACGGGTAAACGAACCGGCCGCCCCGCGTTATCTACCCTAGGTTACCTATTCTAGCGATAGATTTAAAGTTTAAAACGTAACCGACGACCGACACCTAATCCGGTTGTCTCTATCTACGTCGAGAAAAAAAAAACAAAACAAAAGTAGATAAAAGATGTAGAAGAAAAAAGAAACGAACATCTTTGTCATATTTGGCTATTTCACATGACTCTTTGTGTCAAGCTATTTTTGTTCTTTCACCGCGTTGTCAACCGCGTTTTGCTTTTTGTTCAACAATCAATTTGTTACTTTTTTTCATCACTTTACTGTTATTTTCAGCCTTTCACTCGCAGGTTCATTCACTCGTCGCCACTCTCGCGTTTCCTTTCATTTACGCTCTTCATGTTGAGTCTCGACTTACCTATATATATATGTATATATATATATATATTTATTTATATGTATATATTTATTTTTACGATAAATCTCCGCTTAACTAGAATTTCTTCTTTCTTTTTCTTCTTCTTAAAATCAGGGTTTATCACTCACTCGGCTCAATGTGCGTACCATTTCCCTTTCGCGTAATTTATATTTTTATCATACCTCTTACTCCGAGAGATACTCTGGTTATGTGTGTCTGTGTTTGCGTGTGAACCCCTTCCCCCCTCTCATACACCCCTACGATTGTCCCCTTCTCGGGTCAGTCACGAGAAGAAACTATGATTCGGTGATCGAGAACGTGATAAGGAATCGAGGAACTTCAAACTTTGAACCGACTCGTTGCTTCGAATAAAAAGTAAAGAAACACTAACATACTTCTCGGTGGATG
>SHCU01000001.1:1562131-1587042 GCA_004307685.1 Ceratina australensis
TATATATATATATATATTTATTTATATGTATATATTTATTTTTACGATAAATCTCCGCTTAACTAGAATTTCTTCTTTCTTTTTCTTCTTCTTAAAATCAGGGTTTATCACTCACTCGGCTCAATGTGCGTACCATTTCCCTTTCGCGTAATTTATATTTTTATCATACCTCTTACTCCGAGAGATACTCTGGTTATGTGTGTCTGTGTTTGCGTGTGAACCCCTTCCCCCCTCTCATACACCCCTACGATTGTCCCCTTCTCGGGTCAGTCACGAGAAGAAACTATGATTCGGTGATCGAGAACGTGATAAGGAATCGAGGAACTTCAAACTTTGAACCGACTCGTTGCTTCGAATAAAAAGTAAAGAAACACTAACATACTTCTCGGTGGATGAAAGAGTAATCATAAATTGATTTAATAATGCCACTAATGATAGAAGGAACTTGTAAATGAAATATTCAAAAATGTTCTTCTGGCAATACATTCAGAATTCAAAGGATCAGTCTATTAATATAAGCGTTCACGATCATCCGAGTCAAGTTCCATGGCAACTAGTCCTATTCGTAGAGCTAAACGAAATTCGTTTATTAATTCGCAAGCGATGTTTAGATGACTCGAGGAATTGGAATGACGCATCGCTACTGGGTAATCGTTATTCTATTGATATTCTGGCCTTGGGCTTTTCCTATCTGTATAGAATAATAATTTTATAGCACTGTAACTTGTGAAAGACTCGTTACTCAATAACGGAGCTATCGAAAAGGTTAAAAATATAAGAAAAGACTCTAAATGATTAACATACTGCGAACTAAGACTATTCCAATTCCCCCAAGAGACGTTTAAAGAAAGAGAGCTTAAAAGAAACCTCGACCGACTAGCTCCGTCTCTCTAAAGCTTCTATTTTTAATAAAATACGTTGCCACCTTAAGTGGAGCGTCGACGAAGTTTTGAGTATTCAGAAAGAAAGCTGCGTTACCACTGCCGTAATCTCGATTAGGAACCGGTAAAGTGATTTGACTAGATCCTGTAACCCAGAATCTTTCGGTGGCTGTCCAATTCGTGTTCATCCGCGTCAACTATTCGCATTCTACCCTCTAACGTCCGCGAATCTACGCACACGCGAGCGGAACATAGACACACACACATATTTGGCATAGAACCCTATCAGTCACGCGTAACTGTACTATCAATTTCTCTCCACTCTGCTCTCGGTTAGCTACCTAAGAAAGGTACCGCGTGCATTTTGTTAAATCGCGGTTCGCTGTGTGTCGCCGGAAATCGCGTTTACCTCGTCGACACAGAGGAAGAGTTCCTTTCCGGCAGCCATTTGCGAGTGTCCTCCCGCATTCCCGTTCACCATGCGATTAGCGATACATATTTTCGATACGAAATGATATTTCAGAATCGTGGAAACGATGAACGAAACGAATCTGTTAAGTCTCGCGTCAATCCCGATTCTTAGAATCAATAAAAAGAAAAAAGATTCATCCGTAAGAGAAAATAAACTTTCGACTGCTCGTCTTATGATGCGCGAAATTGCTAAACGAATTATTGATACGTGAATTGAAGTGCACGCAATTAAAAAAAACCCCGCGATAAAACCTCTCGGTTCCGTGTACTCTAAGAGTTTCCCCGAATATTAATAGAAACGTGCACGAGCAACGAATTTCATAATTACAATCGATTTCTAGAAAGATCAATTATTCTATATCTATCTACTTATATTATATATATGTATATACATAAGTATATGTACACGTACACCGGCTGTAATTCGATACGCACCTCCCCCCACCCCCCAAAAGTTATTAACAATGTTCGGAATGGCTGCCGGGTCCGAACTCGAACCCGAGACGAACGGACTGTTTCTACGACGCGATGCCCATACTCCTTTATACCGATCTTGGGATTTCGATAACTCCGAAACAGAATTTTAAACGCATAGCTTCGAACGAATCAGCCTGATCTAACGTAATCCCATTTTAATCTCAAAACTAGAAAAATTTCTCAATTGAAACTTGTTACAGGGATATTTCCTGTAAAGAGTATTTTTATGAGGCGCTACTCATTTCGAGACATTTCGTAATCTGTTGCGAAAACGGCAAACCTCAAATATCTATAATTTCTATTCTTTTCTTTTGTAGAGGTAGGAGTATTTAAAACAATGAAATGGTAGTTCCAGCGTCAATCTCTTCTCTTTTTTCTTTAAAGCGACCGACTCCGTGAATGTTTAACGCGTCCCCAACTCAATTTCAATCGATTCTTTGTCCGCTCTTTGCCCGTTAATTCGGTTTGCCAATTTCCTTGTCCACGGTCCTTCTGTCTACTTTCCTGACCGATTTATCGATCGAGAGCCGAAAGTTCGACGACGCTCCGGCGAATCCTGCGCCCGCTCGACCGCTTGTAGCCTCAATCGAGAAGAGCCATCTCGAACTTGAAGCACGCCCTGAATCTAATTTCGATTCAAACCATTCTACCGCCATTTCTTCGCCTGACCTTTGATCTCTTTCCCTACCGATTACTCCCCCTCCGTAACAATTGGCCAAGTTGATTCTGCCTTGTTTCTTCGTTCGAAGATTATTTCCTTCCTGCGGTGGTCGTTTGGACAATGGTTCTCGGGATCGTTCGTTCCGTATCGAAGTTTTATTAGCGTCGAAGAATCTAGACATCGCTTCGCGGGGTGGATGGATCGTGATCGATGGCGGATGACGAGATGATTGATTGTGTGTCGATTTTTCTTTCGTTCTGGTCATGTTCAGCTGAGTATAACGGTGTATTTTTAATTTCTTTTTGGAAGGCTCCCGCTTAGATACCCCTGGTATCCCTTTAATACGGCGTGAACCTGTTGTAACCGCTCCTATACACTGTCGCCTGTAAATAAATATGGTCCTTATGTTAGCGATGATTAAGATGAATAAATTTACTTTTGTGAATATTTTTAATATAAGCCTCTTTAATTAATTTAAGAGTTTGTACGGTCATGATAAATAACTTTATTTGTTCAAACTCTGCAGTGACATGACAAATGTTGAAATTTGAATCTAAAAATGTAATATTTAAGAAGAAATGAAAGTTACCCCATATCCGGCTACTGGTCCAATGCCGTGTCCAATGTAAGGATCGGCATATTCACGTCCGTAACTGCAATATCATCGTACAAACAAATTACACATTGATTATCGTTGATTCTATCGAATCGATGCACATTAAGGAATAAGAAAGATGGAAGCAAAGAAAAGGGGATACAAACTCAGGGTTTTAAAGGTTTTCGGTAGGGCTATCAGGTCTTTCGATAGAACTGACATCAGGCCGAGAGGCTTCGGTGTGTTTGCGACTCCTAAGAGGTCGTCCGCGACGACGAGGTTGTCTGGAAGGTATGGACTGGTCGGTGAATAATGGTTCAATGATTTATGACAGGATTACTTATAATTAATGTTTTACGACAGAAATATAACATATGAATACTACATTCTCGTATGATTAAAGAGGATATCTCAGATAATTTAGATTTCATCTATTTCTATTTCTGATCCAGCGTTATGCAGTATCCCACGAGACACTGAAGATTTCTTTATTCCCTAAGTTATAGGGGATGAATGAAAGAGGGCAAATCTTTTGATCTGTATTAAGAAACCCAGAGGGCATTACTTCTTTTCAACAATAAGTAGACTTCAACAATCTGAACGAAGCCAAAGAATCTTGTCTTTTTATTGCCTCCTTTGTAAAAATGAATAAATTTTGGCTCAGTGTTTCACGGGACCTGTAAACTTCAAAATTCACGAATGAGAATATTATGATACTTTATTAACTGGCTCGAGGGTGATTAAAAGAGAAATGCATTCGCGAAGAAGAAAAGGTATTACGCAACTGACTGAGAGGCGTGTGGGGAAAGGCGAAAGATGATGATGGTAGAAGGAGAGCCCGAGGGATGTAGTAAGGCCTCGAAGGGAGTTAGGTGGTGGTAGATGTTCGCTTACCCCGCGACTGCGGCATATCCTGCGACCGGTTGTGCCGCAGCTGCAGCTGCGCTGTATGCGCGCGCAGCTACCGCCGTGTAGGTCGCTGCAGCTGCGTAGGTGGCCTGCTGCGCGGTCGAGAGGGGCGTCTTCAGCAACGGTGACGCTGCGGCCGCTGCTGCCGCGGCCTGAAACAGGAACCATGACCCGCCATGCAAGGCTCAAGCAAGCTCCAAGACAGACCAGAGACAAGGGATGTCCTACCGGAGAAACGGTACTAACGCGTCCTCTTTACCCCACGGCGCTCGCAAACCCAACCCTTGCACGCTTTCCAAATATTGAAACGGTAACGGGGCTGGGATCGGAACTTTTACTATTTTGTTCAGGGGATGCGCTGGAGTTATAGAGGTAATTACAACGATGGAATCTTGTTTGTTCCTTCGATCGGATGATCGTATCCTATATCCTCTTTTTATGATCAAGGATATAAACGGTGAGGATAAGGTAGCGGCGAATTGCTTTGGAAAAGTTGCGTACTTGATCTTTTTTTTCTAATTTGCAGTTTCATCGCTTCTTTTATTTTATTTACGTGCAAGGACTTTTACGAGCGCGTGTTCTCAAAGTGCACGGACGAAACAGAGCAAGCACATCGCTCCGCGCTTTCCTTTTATATTATATTTTTCGACCGTTCTGTTTACGCAGTCTGAAAACTTTTTATACGCGCGCTCCAGCGACGAGTATCCGTTTCGTCCATGCGCTACGGTGCAGATAGTAAAAAGTTTCGAGCACTCAGCTAAATGTGGTTCTCGAAGCTACTGTTTTCTGTCGATCAACAGCTCAAGGAGGCGTGAATTATGTACAAAGAGGAGATGCGAGTGATGATCGTACATTATGCATTCGAAGTCGATATCAGCGATGATGAGTATCTCGTGTACGTCCCGAATATTTGTTCTACGGGCATCGCCGAAATTGAATAGGCACGCGATACCATACGGAATTTCGATGTTAAAGGAGAGATATCAAATACCATGAGATTTAGTGGGAAGATGATAACTGTATGAGATAAGTTTCTAGAAGCGATGAGTAACGATGTTCGCATCGGGATTACAGCGTCATTTATTACTGGAGCTAAGTCGAGGGTGATCTACGTGCATCTAGGGTGCTAATGAAAACATCTCTTCACCCGTCGAAACAAAACTTCTTATTGGCAAATCGAAACGTGACAGTGTCAAGTGAATGTCAATCAATTGAACATGCCAAAATGATCTTCCCATTCACGACGTTTCACGTTTTGAGATCCTCAAAGTTCCTGGTCAAGAAACGCATCTGACATTGGATAGGAGATATAAAATAACAGATTCTTATCCCGCACATTTTAAGAAGAAAGAAAATTATGAATATTTAATTTTTATAAGACCGTTTTAAATATTTTATACGAAAACCAATTTAAAATCATTGGAACAATTTTGTGTTTTCCACGGAATTATTACTCCGCGGATTGAAAGCCTGAGCTTATATCCTTTCAGCATTTAAATGCATCGAAATTAAATCTCACCCTTTCGTCCGTTTTATTAAAACTCCGTGTAATTTCCAAATCATATTACTATTCTGTTATTCCTTAAACGGAATCATGCCTCTCTTTGTTAATGAAACGCGAGTCGTTTGCTAGATTCGAATCTTTTAATTAACGACACGAATTTCACGGAGATTGGATAAGAATTCTTACTATCTAAAATTCGTTAAAGGGAATTTTTGATATCGTTTGAGAATTAAACACGTATCTTCTCTCAAAGCAATAAAGCAAGCATAGTTCTGAGAAAACGGAACCTTTTTCGAGGCAGAGTGATTAATGATTGCTCTTCAGGAGACCCGTTTTCTTTCCAAAAGTGTCTATCGTGCTTCCTCATAAATCATACGCTTCCGCGGCAACAATTACAGTCAACTTCTCTTCTCTCGATCGTCAAAAGTACGAGGAACGAACCTCTTCGTATTAGAATATCTAAACTATTCCTCAGACAATTTAATATGCCGTTTATCATAAATATCAGTACAGCTATTCGTTTCAGACGAGACGAGCTGTTCGTGGAACTGTCGACAATAACTCAGCGAGAGCCAAGCGAAAACACATTTTCGACGGCGGCGCGGCGCCAGGAATTCGCAGATTCGTCGCGAGAGGAAGAGGAAAAAAGGCGTGACGTCGAAGTTTTCCACGGTCGCACCGCGTCGCGGCAGGGCGGTAAAACACGGGGTGAAAGTTTCTGGGTCGCGGCTGATTCCCGAATACGAGGCGTGTTCCGCGGGGAAGCACGTACCGCACGATTTCGGGCCGGGATATTTCGCGTGAATCTGGGTCGAGTGATTCTCGACGGCTAGCTGCGCCGCTGTTTAGCGAACCGACGATTCCGAGCCGGGTAATTATTTAACGTTTCCTTGGAATCCTGCGACTTATTACTCTCGCCCACTGCCTTTACCGTTCGGCGAACGAGATCGGGGAATAGATGCTCGAGAGATCGTGTGCTGATTCACATGACTGCCCTCGCAATAAAACCGTACTCGCCTCCCTTTCATCGTGATAATTGGAACTATTTTTTTGGAGATGATATATCATTGAATTCTGTATCGTATACACGATAAACTTCGTCGTTAAATGAAAACAATAGCGGAGTATTCATATTTTAATAATTATTAGGTATTTCGTTATATATTAAGTTTGATAAATTGCTTGAGGCTATTGAAAATGTTATTACATCCTAAATTCTTATGTTGAATGGCAAAACTTCATTGCAAATCAGATTCGATAAATTAAACTTGTCTCTAATTTAAAGAGACAAACGAAATACACAGTTTCATAAACTTTCTTCCTCTGTAAATATAATTTTTCCTATATGTTCACTGATTCAAACATTTGACTTAGCTTACAACCATTTCTGAAATTTTTAATAGAAATCTATACGGCTTATACAACTCTAAATACTGGTTACGAATCGAAGAAACAATATTTGGATACGTGATACTCAATTGAAGATTTCCTATTCTAATTGAGTCTTCGAATAAACAGAAAAGATAAACAGATGCTGACGAGATGTGCAATTACTACTTCTCTAAAAGACCTACATAATTCGAACGCGTTTAAAGGACGCACACTGAGTCAATTAAACGTCGGTTAATTTCTGCGAAGCGGAAACCGCTGTTACAACATCCTTAATCGTTTTTCCTTTTCGCGTAACGTCCCGGCGTCCCGTTTTGCACGCGGGAGAGGCCCGGGTACCGTGAAACGACCGAAACCACAACCGGGGGAGAAATCTCGCGTTTACTCGCCGCGTCGGTCTGCTTCACGGGTCAGATGTTACGTTAACGATCTCCTTCATCTCGACGTAACCGTTTCACCACGAGAACCCGTGCCCTGATAATTGTTCCCTTTAACCCCCGTACCCGCACTCTTAGTGCCAACCTCGGAAATTGGACTCGATGAGTCGCTAATTGGTAGGAAGAATTCCCACCAAGTGGAATTTCAAGTAACGAGTGTCCATCTTCATTAAAACAGCGAAGAGCTTCTTAGGGCAATCTATAGTTAAGAAAATGTACGATTCTAAATATTCAATATTAATTATACAAATATTTCAAATACATTATCTTTTTAAATGTCCTTTAAAGTTTTAGTCTGTGAAGAATGTATCGAAGATGTATCTACTTTACGCTTGGTTAAAATTGGAAGTAGAGATGAGCGAAGAGCTTCGTAGGGCAATCTACACTTAAGAACATACATGATTCTAAATATTCAATATTGATTATACAAATATTTCAAATACATTATCTTTTTAAATGTACTTTAAAGTTCCAGCCTGTAAAGTATGTATCGAAGATGTATTCGTTAAAGTTTGAAGTGGAGATTCTAATTTGGAGAGACGGTGTGTCCTTTTTAATAACAACGATCAGAGCGTAACGAGCGAGGTAACGCGAATGAAGTTGTCGGGTGAAATGACGCGACGTTGATTTATGAAGAGGAAAAAGGGAGGCGCGCGCTTCCACGCGAACTTCCTGGGAAGAGATCGTAAATCTTGGCCAACGGATCCACCGGCGGGTGAAACCTATCCCGCCCGGAAAGGTGTTCAGGCGAACCGTTTGCCGCGAGCAGGAAATTAGCCAAGGAAAATTCTGCGCTCGCGATTCGACGCACGTGCGACTGCCGGAAAATTTACGAGGCCAACATTTTTCGGCCCGGTGTTTACTCGCTTGTTCGTGCCCTGCTTACGTTTCACGTCCCCTTTAATTTCACCTAAGCATTTGCCCAATTGCTACATCCTCATTTATTTTTGTAATCAATGAAAAAATTGTTTAAATACACATAAAATTTTTCAAATGTTAAGAGACATTTGAAGGTACTCTATCATTTATTTTAATAATTGTATGGTTCGTTTTAATTCAATTTCATTTAATTTGTTTGCCTAGTGCGCACGAAAAAATTGTATGTTTTAATTGCTCAGGATTAAGAACTTTTTCATACTATTCGATGAGGTCTATGTTCACTAGAGAACAGCTCAATAGGATACCTAGCGTTTCTAGGGGCGAGAGGCATGTCTCCTACGTACACCTAGCATACACAGAAATGTGTACATACATACGCACAAGGGATTGAGGTATTGCCGCGAATGGGTGTGGATGAGCCTAAAAATTTCACCGACTCGGAACGGGCTACGTATATGTACACAGAGTATGTACGTGACGAATGGAGCGAAGCTGGGAGAATATTTCTAAACTGGGAAGTTCCCCCGCTCCGCGGAAAATCGATGCAACCATACACATGCGGTGAGAGTTAAAAGCGAGTATGTATTCAGTTTCAAAAATGTATCATCCGAATGCGCTTAAAAACTCGATCAAAACAAAACATTTACCTTTAAACATTATTTCTATCCGCTAGTAGCGTAACAAGTTATCTAAAGACACGTTATCACGAGAAACGAGGAAGAATAAAGGAATGCAAATTTCTAACTATGCAACAGCCGAAGCTCGTCGAGGGTTGAACGATCGACTCGAGAATCGAAACCACGGGGGCGTTGGTGGGGGAGGTTTATAGACACTCGAAATCGTCTTCCCGAGCATCTGGGATTCCCAGCATCTCACTACGCTCGCAACCAGTTCTATCGTCAAAAGCCGGTTGGGTGGGGGGTACCAGCACCCTCGATTAAGTCGCCGGCGGAGAACTAATTTCAAGGGGGTGAATCTGTCGCCGGAGGAGCGGTGGCGCTCAGAGAACGGGGGCGGGGTGGGTTGAAACTCGGAACAAACTCTAAACTAGCTAAACAACTCTTTCTAAGATAGTAGGAGTGCTCACCAATTGCGGGCCGCGCCTCAGTCGCGCTTGTTCCCCGAACGAATTCGATCTTAAATGGAAGGAAATGCGGTGCGGAAACCAAAGGGATGATCGATATTTGAGTAACGTTTCCGTCTTTTATACGCACTTGTCGAAAATTGTCAACTGTCTCAAATGGTTACACGAGTCAAAACTAGTGAGTTTCATACTACTGCATGATAGATATTTATAATACATTTATATAAAAAAAATAGAATTTACTCTAAGTCTCTTAAAATACTACATGAAAGCGACAAATTCAATAGAGATAAACAGGATTGAAAATCACTTTGCAACAGCAGTAAGATAAGAAGATAATTAAGAGTAAAAAAAAAAGAACTATTTACAAATCGCATGCATTACACTAATTTAAAAAAAAAAATAGAAAATTAAAATGTTCCAAGCATTCGGGAGAAAAGCGTAAAACAGAGAATGAGGAAGCGTGAAAGAGAGACTTAATTACTTTTTGTGGAGCGAGATAAAACGAAAAAAAAGACTTCGTTTCACTTGAGTGAATGGGGTGTAGCACTATAGTGGTTGATACGGGCGTCACGGCGATCGGTGAGCACTCCTAACATATCGGCCAGGCCCAAAAAACGAGAGAAAAACCAGCAAGAAAAGAATAAAAAGAAAAAGAGATGAATAATGGGAAAAAAAAGAGAGAGAGAGAGAGAGAAAAAATAAAAACGAAAAGGAAGGAACAAACAAACAACGGGCGAAGAAATGTTCACACAGGGCAGACCCTTAAAATTCCTACCTCCAGGGCGGGCGCTTTAGCCTGAAACACAAACGGCAAACCTGAAAAGAAATTTCGGCCACAACGGGCGGGGGTGGATTTTTGATAATACGGCGTCGCGTTTTATCGGGGACCCCATGGTGTCTTCTAGCTTATTAACGCAACCTATGCTAGTATCCTAAAATCCGTTTACGATTTCTCGCGCGACTTAATCGATAATCATGTATCATGGGATGTTTCAAGTAAACATGAAGTCGAATGAATTCTGAAGAAAGAGTTGAGAAGGATAAATCAAGCGACAAAATGCAACAAAATGCTGGACGATCTTATTGACGCGATGGGATGCAATTTCAGATGTTCCCTAATATGAAAATAAGTGTCCATTCTGGTAAATATTGATGGACAGATATTTATTCAAATTAGAGAACATCGTTTGTAGAAGAGAAGGGAAGTCAATAGAAAGACATGTGAAACTGAGAACATAAAGGCACCCGATTTTCAAGTTCATTAATTTAACGTTACGAAAATGGTATAAAACATTATTAAATTGAAAATCACAGTTATAGAGACTTATAAAATTTTTGTTAGCCGGGAGTTTACGAGACACCGTTCCAAATTGCAAAAGATAACAACGCGCATATACATGTATCTCAATTGAAAATAGAAACAAAAATGTATATTAACTTTTCACGCGTGTTTCGCTCTCATGTTACGTCGAAACAGATTGCGAGATAGCGCGACCGGGTTGGAAATTAATTTTCATTCTGCTTTTGCGTCGAGTTGAAAACGAGAGGAATGGGAAACGATAGCTGTCGTTACTCGTTTCCCGCGTTTATTCTTTTGCAATTCCTATGTTTTGCATTTGGTCCGTATGAGATTCACGTAAATTTCGGAAATAGGAGTCTCGAAAGAAAATAAAATAATACTGGTGGGCAAGTGCACAGTGGCAGGTTTCGTTAAAATTTTAGCCAGAAGTAAAATAATCAATTTTTCAATTTTCAAAAATCTGTCTGCGAGGCCATTTCTTCTTCTTTCATCATCGAAGCATGTGCTTCTATCGGTATAAAATTGATTTTATTGGTTTTTATAGTAACTAAAGAGAATGCAATGAGAAAAATGTTCGAATCATGTAGCAATTCGTTTGAATAGTTTGGTTTTAAATTTTCAGGTATTAATCCTGGCGAGGATTTCAGCGGAAATCCGTCACTGTGCGACGGTAGGAAAAAGAAATAAAGAGCTAGGACAGATGAAAGAACGCGTGTTGAAACGAGATAGGAGCAGACGTAATTGTTATCGGGTTCTCTGTGCGTTTCACGTGTGCGTATACATTTGTGTGAGTGTGTGCAAGCCTGGCAAAATGTGTCAACTAACGTCAGCTGTTGCTTGAGGCCATTCCAGCTAAACGGGTCCGGAACAGAGTTGCAGACTTTAGTCAATATTTCTGTACCTCTTCTTTTCACTCTGTCTATTTTATTTTTTTTTCTTTGTGTTCAACTTCTCTTTTACTTTCGGATCATTCTTTCTCTCTTTTTTTTCTGTTTTATTCGCGATCGCGTCCAGCGCTCTGTGTTCCTGTGGCGCGATCGACGACGCTTCGAGTACTTCGAATCGAACCTGATCATCGATTGAACGACTACGTTTTTTAGAGAGTAACAAAGGATCCCATCTCTCTCGCTGTTTCGGGTAAGAGCGCGCTTAACCGCCTCCCATTGTCGCGCGGAAACAATGTTTCTCGTTCGAACAGTGCTGTCATTGTTTCATTTCGGAACGTTCGAACCTCGGAGTTTGATAAGATCCAAACACTTCTGCGTTGCGTATTCGAGTGATAGTGATCCGAGCGAAAATCGACGACGATGCCAATAAATAAACTATTCTCTCTAAAATACGACGACGAGGAGGCTTGTAATTGCTGTTGAACGGAATTTTAAATGCAGGATGTGCCGATACTCGATTTTTCGTTTCGCTGGTTCAATCACGTCCAATTTCCACCGGCGAAGTCGATTAGATCAAAACAGCGAGAGAGAGGGGAAATCGATACACAAGCAACCGATCAAACCGGTTCGTTTACCAATTAATTCGCAATAATCTAGGCGGCAGCGTCTGAAAGGTGATCGATTAAGCACAGCGACGTTTCAATCTCGCCGGAGGCGTTGCTCGATTTAATTAAAAACTCATTCGTCGCCGATCTGGCGCCCCCTTCGGAAAACGGAATTCACCGGGCGACAATTTCCTGGCCGGAAAATCAAGAAAACATTATTGTTCGGATTTCCTCACCTGTAGCCTGTAGTTGGGATCCTGCGTCGCTGCGTGTGCTGCTAAGAACGGGTCGTAATAAACGCTGTAAAAACAAAAATCGCTTGCGTTAGATTCACGTTCATGTCGTATTTTCTGGAATTAATATTTTTTCCTGACATCCTTGTTCAAAGAAATTAAGGAGTATAAAGTTAAATCTTGTCTTGTCGAATTATTTTTAAAAAAATGGCTATGTTAATATTGCAATGTTAATATTGCAATGCAACCCTGCTTCTACTTCAATGAAAAGAAACTCGGTACTTTGGGGCATTACACAAATGAAGATGTTTGCGAAGTGATTTGTAAGTACTCAACGCTCTCGTTAACACAGCATCGAAAGGATTCGATTTAATATCTCAATTCGAGTTGTGCCCAAATTATAGAAACAGTCTACGTGATATATAATACGTATTTCTTGCTTCGATTACATTTCAATAACCATCACATATTAATTTAGCATAAAATAATGTGATGCGAAAAGCTGATGAGCTATTTTTTAGATTTTGACTTAGGTGACCATCATAATTATGGGCATACATAAGAATTGTATTCAATTTTTAAGTATCCCCTTTCTTTTATCTGTTCATTTAATCCTTGAAATTCCTTCACTCCTGAAAAATGTCACCTTCACAATTCGTAATCAGAATCGTTTTAGAAGAATCTTCTGTTTACGAATAGAATTACAATTAATCATTAGGGAAGTGAGATAAAAGTTTATCGCGTTTTCATCCCCGTCGAGTTTACTCGTCGCTGGTTGTCGAAAATTCATGAATCACGGCTCGCGTGTCCTTGCTCGTGGAAAACGCGTCGCGTATCGTCATGACGAAGCCCCGACGGCCGTGACGAACGATTTCGACGCCCGCCCTTATTTATGACTAACGAAACTTGCGATTGATCGACGGTAAAATATGGCTGCCACGCGGAAATATCGACGATGCCGGCGCGCATACTGGCTCCCGCAATTTTCCATCGACCCTTTTTATCTACATCCATGGCTACATCCACGCCACGGAATTGTTTAATTAACGGGCCGGAGTTATTTATCGACACGTAAATGCATTTCCGTTTGAGGGTCGGCCAAGAGCGAAACTCGATAAAAATTCCTACGTTATCAAAAGTTGATCAAACTATTCCAACGCAGCTACCCAATAAATTCAATTATTATCTTTGAAATTAGAGAGCCTTGTTTCAAGTTCGATTAATTGATGACTCTCGTATAAATAAATCGAAATGAAATACGCGACTCTTTCATTTATACGTTCCTTTTAATCAGTTCCGCATATGCGCTACTTATCCTTGAAATACCATACTGTTTAATAAAACGCAGAAAATAAGGGATGACACACCAATAATCATACCAAAAATATTACTTTAGATTATGCTCGTTATACGAGAAAATTTGTCGTATACATATTTATGGATATATATAATTTATATTTTCATTAATCCCATAATAAATGCAACAGGTTTTAGTAAGCTATCCTTTATTTATATATATCATTGATTACGAGAATCTATTGTAATTTCTGAAGTAAATAGGCAACGTCATAGCAATCGCGAATTCGATCTAACCCCTGTGCAAACTTTGGCATATAAATTTGGAATTCTTAATTGATAATAAATAGTTCGAACGCGTTTTCCACAAGAAAGGCAATATTGCTTTATCAACTCATTTGCGTAGACTACAAGTTCCGTCGAAAATTCTCTCTGGGAAACCTGGGAATATCCATATCCAGAAAAGGTTAAGGCTACAGTTTGATTTGATTCCCATCCGCTCTTCGTTAACATATAACAAATTCATAATTATGTAAGTAAATGTATCCAATACTTCACTCTCTGTTATAAATAAAATTGAATGCCTCAATCTTCCATACTAAATTTAAATTAAATTGCTTGACTGATCGTCTTACTGTCACGCCAATTTAATACAAGTATGAAATTAAGGGAAAATGAAGAGCGGATCGTGGTGCAAAAGCCGGGATTTCTCGTGCAATAGCGTGGCCGACGAATCGAACAATCCGTCGAGTGGCGCTGCCTCTCTACACGTGTATATCTTTGGATCGCGTTCATGCTGGCAGGATAACGAGCGGAATACGTGCAAGCTGATTCGCAGCGGGCAACCGGTGTACGCGTGTTCTGGCTGGTTTCGATGACACTCGATGATCCGCGGTGCCGGTAAATTGGCGGAATTTCTCCCGTACCCTGAACCGATACGACCTCGCTGCCGAATGCAAAACTGAGCGAAGTGTGAATATCCATGCGAAATTACGACTATGTCGCAGTCGGCAGGACGTTGCACAGAGAGATGCGGGTCAGTGATTCAAATGCAATAAAAACGTAAAAAAAAAAGAAAGAAAATGAAAACGTGTAGGTCGATAGGAAAATTCGATAGAACTGTTGCAAAATCAATATGCTATATTTCATCGCGTGCCCTAGTCATTACAAGATTTATCGTATGCCATTTTTCAAGCAAACATATGCGAATATGTTAACACAGTTGAACGTTTATTTTGCTTAATGAATTCCAAAAATGAATTCAGAAATAGAAATGCTCCTACATTGTAGTGGATATTCTAAGAGAATTTCAGTATTTTAGTTCTAAGAAATGTTGTGGAAAAAAGTTGAATTTAAACTGTTGTTACTTTCTCAAACGATCAAGTATGCTTAGCCAAGCAACTACCGATGATTTTCGCTACACTTTCGAGGAGAAACCGCAAATGTCTGAAACTTCGTCACACGCAACTGTTAGACTTCGAAATTTCCTTGCGTCAATCAAAACTTTTACCAAACGCTCAACAAATTTTGACCTTGCAACAGATCTATTCATGAATCCTATAATTTACATAGTTGTTCCCGAAAATATTGAGAGATACTGTACTTTGATAAACAGACATCATCTTGTATTCCATACTGAATATATTAACCGAATCGTACAGGTAATAGCTCAACGTTAATGAAAAGAAAATCCGTGTTAGTCTCGTCGTAACGGATCTTTATCAAGTAACACGTTGGAGCTTGGGAATACTAAATATACACCAGAAGGCACGATAATCGGAACAAGCAGTGTTAATCACGGTTAGTGATTAAATCAAGCCAGTCAATTTGCAGTTGAGAATTTCAATCATCGTTAACGAACGATTAACGAACAGCGGAAAATGTGTGCGATTGAGATTCTCAAGTGCCTTATTAATTATAGACATTCGCACTACATGAAATTCAGCGTCGCGTTTATGAGCGACTCTACTACTTACTCGGGCGCCTGGCATATGATCAGTTGTACTACTTACGTAGGTGCGAAGGGATGCAGGGCTGTGGCTGCGGCTGCGGCTGCAAGCTGTCCCGGGTTCCTCGCGAGGGCCAACGCAGCTGCACTCGTCGGGAACGCCGCCCTCGCGGCGCCAACTCTTCCGCGTTGGATCGCGACTCCTCTAAGCGCCGCGGCTGTAACAACACATACGCATGCCAATGCTCGTTCCCCTACCTTCTCCTACCGCTTTCGGTGAGTTTACCGCCGGCCATGACCGTTTCGCTGTTTCGTTACAAATGAGAGCGACGACGAGACGAGGTTCTCTTTACATTGATTGCGAGACAACTTTCAGGGAGTTGAACGGAGTCAAGGGACATTTCAAGAGTGAACCGAAGAAAACGTCGGGGACGACGTCAATGGGGTAAGGCAACGTGTTTGACCCACGAAACCTTGTAACAATCCGCGCTTGAAAAATATTCAAATAATATAAATGATACGCGTATACGAGACGACCGTACACCGTTGAACAATAATCTCTATATCTACGAATAAGAATATGGAAGCTCAGGAGCCACAGACGGATTCCAACGGAGAAATGAAAAAAGAAGATTTATTCTTTTACAATAAACGACGGGGCAAACATAAATTCGTTACGCAGAACTGGCTGCGTGATCAACCCAGTCATACAAACGCCTTTTGGGGTAGCCAACGTAAGAATAATTCAGGCCTAGACGATCCCACCACATCTGTTGTCACCCCCGAGGAACATAGGGAAATCAAAAAACCTTTGAAGCCGATCATAAGGACTGGCGCTCCGGCGAGGACCATAAGTGGAGTCAGATTCGTTTTGCCCCAGGAGAACATTCGAAGAACAGAGCTGAGCTACATGGACAGGATTCGAAGATTCTGTAAGCGACCACTATGCATAGTGATCTTGGTGATTGTTGTCTATGTTCTTGTACCGTGCACTCTGATCTGCGTGATGATATACTTTTTAACCGAGTGGCGGTCGAAGAAGAAATCGACATACAGAGGGAAACTGTACGGTTGATCGAGAGTCGTGGAAACGTTTCGATAAACGAAGACTAGATGAACTACATAAAAAAGTAGTCTTCGTGTCTTTCGAGATTGCGTTCAATGAATCTTCGATAAAAATCAGATGATGGAAAAAGAATCGATTGGGAAACGATTGGATCCCGTAAAAGTTGCTTTCGTGGAAGAGAAAGTCGAAAGCAGGTCTTAGCGGAGGAAACGAGCTTTCAGCCTTTAACGAGGGAGAAGAGATCCCGAACGATAATTAGACGAAGAAATCGGCTCGTTCTACCGATGGAACTCCGAACCAAAGACGTCTCTTTCGGCAGCCGGAAATGGTTGCATCGGCGACGCGTCCGGGCTCGATTGATCGCACGGGCCTTCTCTTTGTCTCTCGGCTCCTTTGGTCCGCACAACGGAACAATAAAAACTGATGTTTCTGCCTACCTTTTGTCCACGACGTCACCGTGTGCGCGCGTGTCTCTACTATAAACACGTGCCGTCACGCTCTCTGCGTGACCCGCGATGAACTTCCGCCCTCGAAGAGATCAAGGAGCGCCCGCGCCTTTTGTCTTTCTAACTTGCTTTTCTTCCTTGTTTTTTCACAGCACAACTCTTATCTCTTTTCTTTATAGCTAAAGCGAAGTGCTGCTGATAGTTACTGTAGTTTAGTTAGTTTTACCAAGAAAATAAAGTGTAGTTATTCCTCTTTTCAAACACTGTTTGCACGTGAATGTATAATTCAATAATTTCTTTATTTTATTCTGTTGAATTGAACTGATTGAAAAGAATTTATTTGAAAGAACGCTCCTCAATGTCTCCAATAAGTAGAGATCCACGCGGTGCAACACACGATTAGAAGAATACTTGCTCATTGTCAGTGGTAGTTACAAGCTAGAAAAGACCGTGGTGTACGAGCAACAGTTAAACAACAATCATCAACAACAGCAATAACCACGGGAGTCAAACAGTCGTGTCAACTACCGTGCAAAGTGTCGCACGTGTGGTTAGCGTGGGATACAAAAAACACCGAGATTAAGATCTCCGGCTTGAGTTGTTATTTGTACGTCATACAAGAGAAGCCTATCTCGGTAGAAAACTGATGGGTGTGCGTCAAGAAAAAACAAGACTATACAGAGCGTGTGAATGTATGCATTTACAGCAGGCGCATTCCAAAAAACGTTGGTGTGCGAGGTTTTATATGCGATGGTTAAACAACAACAACAACGGTTCGAACGGGACGAGTCAAGATCTGTAGTTATCGCTCTCCGCGGCAAATTCCGATATCAAGGTCGAAACTCGTTGCCGAATTGGTTCGCAATTTGATTAGATTAGAATATCGCTACGTTGCCCAGCTCCAATTAACGATAATTAATTAATCAACGGCCGGACGTTCACCGGTACTTAGAATTAATGAATTTCAGTGACAGGATATTGAACCCGCGAGCAAAGTTTCCAAAAATATTATGAAACATAATGCATCGACGTAAAAGCGTTGCATTTTCAGAATCTGAGTTCAAATCTGGACGCAAAACGCAAGGGGTTAAAAAAAAGAATTGATACCCGAACCACAGATCAATAGTCGTCACGTGTGTAAGTAAATGGCGCCCTAAATGGCGTACTGGGTTCGCTAATTACGTGAGAAGGAACAACGGTAATGCGTACCCCAGAGAGAACAAGGAAGAGGGAATAATAAAGTGAAGAAAAAATACGCTTCTTGCGTCATTCTCTCCCAGTTTCGACAAGGGTTACCCCTGCATTCTCGACATTTCGATGCTGTACATAGGTCGTGTTTCCTTTTCATGGGAAACACGATTGTTATCTGGCTGGTTGTATCAGTGACTAGAGGGTTAAAAGTGGATAGATAAAGGGTAAAAAGTAAATCCTTAATTAACTACTACCCAATAGAATTTTCTAATGTTACTTGAATAATAACAAAATTGTTTAGGAAGTACGATTAAGAGCTTGCCTCATTGTTCTCTTAAATTGGATAAACTTCACATCGCAATTTATGAATTATCTGAGAACATACGGTGTACGATGTGAATTCGCGATTGAAAGGCAATTCCTTTTAATTAATTGGCTCTAATCGCCACCTAGACACAGTCGTGTTGCTGCTCTACCGATCATTCAGCTATTAGGCGATCGTTACTAATTAAGTCGACCTATGAGGCAGAAACGCTGGCTAATCTCGCCTCGTATGCAGCTGACATGAGACTAAAGGAAAACCTTTGAATGAACCGAGTATTAACGACCATGCTCGATTCCCAAGAAATTGGTTCCGTTTTAGTTCTTTTCGAAAATGAGGCAATCTCTTCCCGTTATCAGTGTCTCCGCGGTTTTCTCCAGGGAAACGTGTCTCTCTTCCAATTACGTACTCGAACTTCGATTATTTAATACTTCGACTAAGATTAACTTCGAGAATTTAATAAATGTATTTGTCAAACGCGAAATGCAATAATTGATACATAAATATTCTAGTATAATATTTAATACAAGGTAAGCTCTATCACTCTATATCATATATTTACGTTTTTTATGAATCTCAAATGCAATGTCCCCGATTTCGCTTTAATCCATCATCCCCCCCGACAGTTACTGCGCCAAGCAGTAACCTCTGAACTGTATGTACCATGTCTGTCACGCTGTCAGAAGGAGACACGGTTTCCCGTTCGCGAATCCGAGGCGTGACACGTGAAACGGGGTTACAAGGATCAAAGAACCAAGAGGGGTTGGGAACCAACGTGCTTCGCCGAGTTCGGCGTCAGTTCCGGGGCTGGTGTGGATGGATTATTATTATTATTATTAGAAGTGTCTCTGTATATATCTTTCGCACTCTCTCGCTCTCATTCTGTACCTTCGTCTCGCCGCCGCCCTAGGCGCAAGGACGAGCGGTGCGGCCGCAGGGGATGGTGTGACCGCGGCCGCGGCCACCGCCGCGGCTGCAGCTGCCGATGGCGCCGCCGCCCCCAGCCAGCTCCACGGCATGGCCGGTAACCTGTATCCTGTTCAGTGTCACAAACTGTTAGTTCCATCGTTTTTATTGATAACACCGACTACGCAGTTGGCTACGTCATCCGATCAATCTCTAGCCTCTGGCACCTTGGATCTCTTCACATTACAATTGCATGATGTAACATACATACACACTTGAATTATGAGATGTTTTTGCTAGTTTGTAAGTTTTAACTGATATACTTAGGTACTTAGTGAAATAATAATCGTATTCTGAATCCCGTGAAAGTGTTTGTCAGTTAGTTTCATCGTGAATCGTATTACAGATAAGCCGCAAATATTCATGCAAATGATTATATAGATAAAAATGCTAAATGTTCTATAACTGACTGACAACGTATTCGATTTATCTTCTAAGCTAGTTTCTTGAAAATGATGTATATCGTAATAGTTTGACTTATGAATGAGTATTTGATCCATGGCACCGATTAGGAGTTGAATATGGCAGTCGTCAGATTCTTTTTATAATATCAGGTTTGATAAGGTGAATCTATCGAGTCAAGAGAAAATGTGGTTTAATTAAAAGACACTGAAAAGTTTCTTATCATGGCTTTCGGTGTCAGTTAGCGAGCTCGTTTCTAAGTAGGTTGCTTCACCGGCTACAGCTTCTTTTCCTGTTCCATCGAAAACTAATTAATTTAATCTTCAACCTTATCACCTTGCAGGAGCTTGCCTCTCCTTTGCTACAACGCTACTCCTTCCTTAATGAAACATTTGTGAAGATGCAGACATTCAGTGTAACTGAACTCGGGCGAACATTCGAAACTTCGTGTAAAATGAAAATTCGATTACACCTAAGCAAAATGCTAGTCATTAGAACGAAGAATTGTACGAGTGATAAACAAAATAAAATGAAACGAGGCCTGGTATCGTTATCATCGAGCAGAGAATCCGATACAAAAGGAATTCAACGAATTGGCAAAGTAAATTGTGCTAGCATAGATAACGAGAGAAACGGAGTAACCGAATATCGAAACAGATTAACGTTGCCCACGTAGAATCGCATATTCAAATTTTATGCAAATCTACGGTTACGAAATTCTGCTTCGTTAGAGCGTTTCGATGGGACTTATTAAATGCATCCCGTTCGTTTTCTCCAGCTGCTACTTCTCTGCAAGCATCTTTCGAATAATTATTGTTCCCTTGTGCTTGCTTCCATTCTAAAATAGAGTTTCATTAGGTTTCATTATACGAACGCATCATTTGCATATTTCAAGTGAAGGAGCAATTCCATTCCAGCGTCGAACGTGAAATTAGAACGTTTTAAAAATCGTTCTGTAAATAGTTCATTTCCAGCCCGCGGAACGTTGTTACAATTATCACTATGATGCTTGTTGCTACTTCGGGAACAATCCAAGAATGCATAAATCCCAACGGACGCGAACTCCCTATTTTTATGTTGAAGCCAATCCTCTTGTCCCGTCGTTTCTATTTCACAGCTATCGAAAGTTTCTATTTACCCGTTTCCATCAGACTTTTAGTCCGTCGGAATGAATCCAATTCCCAGCGTGTCGGAAAGTCCTTCTCGCGCCCGCGATCGCGAATAAAGACGCTGATAATTCCCGTCGCTTGTGTATATACTTATTTCTTCTCTTTTTTCCACTCATTGCACTCGCGATCTCTTCGGAGTTTTTTAATTAAAATTCCGCGTTAACGATCATCGGCCGACGAACCGAGACAATGTATTATTAATTAACTCGGTCCCTCGTCGACGCTGATTTATTCGCGTATACACAATGCGTTCTCTGTTTACCCGTGAATGCAACCGAATTGTTAATTACAGCTGCGTTTATTTATCGGCTCGTCGTCAACCCGATCGACAACCGTTTTCCTGCTTACGCTGCGTCAAATCTAATTATGCATTCACAAATCTAATCACACACTCAGCGAGACTCAAATACTCATCGAGCGGCGACACGCCGGCAAACAAATAAATCGAGACAGTTCGTTTTACAATCGGGTACTCAAAGTCGTCTTAAGTTTGATTAGAAACGCTTTTGTCTCTAATCGTCGTATGGGAGATAGTTCGAGAGTGTTTCTCTCCTATTCGCGTTGAAGGGACCCACAATGAAATTTCGAATTGTCCTATAGAAATTCCAGGACAAAGTTTGTCAAGTAAATTATGATGTGACCGAATCACCGATTCGAAATTAACGTTTCCAATTGGAAATTCGTAACGAACATTCAATGGTATCGTGATAAATAAATTCGGCGTTAAAATTTGAGCTGCACGGTACTTCGAGTTCGGAGTGTATCTCCTTTAAGCGGGGCGCATCGTAGCTTTTTACGCGAGGAACGCGCGACACGCCAAGAACGAACGGCGTCCCATGTGAATTATTAAAACGTAGGTGGAAAACGAAACGTGGGTCGAGACGGAAATCGATGAAATTTCTATCGGGCTCGCGTGCGTCCGCGATTACGGTGAATAATTAACGGCCGACACCGAATTGAGTCGTAATTAATTATGTAAATAGCTGCCGCGTTCAATTTGTTATTAGATTCGTTCACGAGGCAGCGATTAACGAGGCGGGCGACAACGAATTCCCCGTGGCACGTCCCTCTCTCTTCGCGGTTTCCCAATGAATTACAAGGAAAATTGCCCCGTAAAATCAATTCCCCGTCGATTGATCAAGTAATTGTGTAATTCCGTTCACTTTTGCGATTGATTCGAGTACCCGGAAGTTGCCTAATTAATTAATGCAAATGTAACCGACGAGGTGATACTACAAATTACTCACGTAAGAGAACTTTTCACTCTCTTCGTCCAGCTCCATTACGAGGCGATTTAAACCGTACTCTTCGATGCTCTTGACGGTGTCAAAGTTGTACAGAACTTCGGACAATTATTCTCAACCCACTACTGCTTATGTTTGAGTTTCCTAGCAGGACAATATTCACAAGTAGTAAGAAGTCTATTGGTTTATGTTTAATTATATGGTTTATGTCTATTGGTTTATGCTTAAGCCTGGAGCATCGCAACATAAACGAATAGATTTCTTGCTACTGGTGAATATTGTCTCGCAAACTCACAGATAAGCAGTAGTGGGTTCAGAATAATTGCCCGAAGCTGTACAAATATTATTCTAATTGTTCCAGATCACTTCCCAAATTACAATATATATGTCTTGTTCTTTAAACATCGAAGATCCTTCAAATACTTTCCACGTCGTCGTGTAAGACCGTTGTACGACACATTAAGCGGAGAGCCGGTGTAACCTTGAATCGATGAAAAGCCATAGGCTTTCAGACTCGCGGAATAATCAATGGTGGTTGGCGGCGGGCGCATCGGGGTGGTTTGCGTACGTCGAGAGTCATCGTCGGCCTACGAGGCTGTGAGTAATTAATACGATTGAATTCTATTCTACCGGCTGGCGCAGCTTTGAGGCCTTCGCGCCGAGCGAGGCTGCAGAAACAGAAGGGACGCCGAGAGAGACGACGGGGGTTGGCGGTGTACGGGGGGGCGAGCAGCCTCCGCTGGGTTGCTGCGAGCGATCAATAAACGCCACCGCTGCCAGCATCCACCCCTGGATTCGCGTCTCTCGCTCTCTAAGCTTCTCCTCGTCGTCCCATCTCACCCCCGCGAGATCTTCTTTTTTCCTACCCTCCATTCGAGAAAGTTCGCTGTCCTATTCGA
Organism: Ceratina australensis; assembly: GCA_004307685.1. NCBI lineage: Eukaryota > Metazoa > Arthropoda > Insecta > Hymenoptera > Apidae > Ceratina > Ceratina australensis. The sequence continues at coordinate 1,585,396 of SHCU01000001.1, forward strand.
TTTACTTTGTCTCTCTCTCTCTCTCTCTCTTCGAGACGATGTTTCTTCTGAGGAACACAGGACCGCGCTGCACCTAAGGGGCTCTCTGTCTCCAGATCGAATTTTATTCGTCGTTCCAACTCCGCCGATCGATTTCACGCTCTCCTCTCCGGATGTCTTCCGCTTCCCAGCTGCTTTTTTTCAAAGATCTCGCCTCTGTCGCGTTTAACTCCGCCGGGTTCACTCTCGATTTTCCCAGCCGATTCTCCACGGGAACGTCTCGATTTTCACTCCATTCCAAGCGCTTCTCGGCTTCACTTTCTCTTTCAAAATTCCTGTAACCACCGCTCCGCCATTAATTTTCTCAAATATTCTCTCGCTTACGTTACAAACTTGCATGTTCTTGCAATTCTGCATACGTTCTTTCATATCATTCTTTCTCTAAGGTTTTTGCAGAAGCAATGTTATATAATCTCATAATATTTTTCATACCCGTAATCAAACATTATTCTTCTGCTCCATCTTCCTCTCTTCACGACGTGTCTCGTTATTCTTAAATTCTCATCTCGACTCCCTCATTTCTCTCGCATTAGCAACAATTCCTTGCCCACCATTTTGAGCATTTTCTTACAGATCCGCGGTATAATCATATTAAACCGACGAAACATCTTACATTTTTCATTCCTCGGAATCATCATGTTTTTACTGTATATTGATTTTAATGAATATTTTCAATCGAAATTTATCTTCCAATGTTCCAAAGGAAAATTTCTGAGACTTCTCGATCAGGGTATTAAGGGTCGACTTTTTGAAAAACAAGTTAATACTATTTACGAAGAAGAGAAAAATCACAGGGAGGCTATTAAGCGAAGTTGAGTCGGGAATGAGAACCGTCGAATTTGCAACGAAAGCTTTTCTCGTTCCACGAGGGTTTTGCTCGCATTAGCAGCTCTAACGATCCCTTCAAAGTCGCGTCGGAATTAAGCGAGGATTAAAATTCTCGAATTCTCCTTTTTATAGAATTTAAGGATAGTGCTCTGTCAACTTTCTGCTGACGGAAAGCTGCGAATTAACCTTTGACGAGATTACCGATAAAGAAAGCACTTTTTACATGATTCGAAATTGATTTTCCTACACCGATTTCGAATTAATTTAAAGCCCATTCAATCATAAAAAATATTGCAATACATGTGAGTCTTAGATGGACTTCAGAATGGCTAGAACGGTACCATCGCTGACAAAAATGTTCCGAATCACGAAAGGAGATATTTCTAAAAATGTGAAATAAATTATGGAAAAATATGTATATTAAAATACTTGAAGATCGTTATTAAAAATTTCTTCGATGGATTTGAAACTTGAAGATTTGAACTTCGAACGGGAACTTTTACATCGTTTTCAGTTAGCTCCTTGTAAATATTTTTCCTAAGGATAGTAAAGGTAAAACACAAATTGAGTTGCTTGTAGAACTAAAAGTCGAACGCAGTGGAGTTAGAGGAACCACAGTCGCATGAGCCATGAGTAAAGCAACAGCGATTAGGTGTGTGTAAATTACTCGCCACTCCTCTTTGCCAATTACACGCGGTAACGTCAACGTTCTCGGGGCTAATGGTAATCGCCGGACCGACGGCTCCCGGAAATTTTGGCCCCCCCCCCCCCCCCCCCCCC
>SHCU01000001.1:1587059-1604349 GCA_004307685.1 Ceratina australensis
TTACACCTCTTTGATCAGACAGAGCCACCCCTATTCGATTGGCATTCCCGCAGACCATACCAGGTGCCGGAAATAAATTAATTCCCGCGAAAGATTCTGAACATTTATAATTGTAATTATCTTGCACGGATATCGATTTGTATATAAAGGAGTTAAGCCTCTGCGATCTCGCGAGAGGTTCATGTTCCCCCGGATATAATTAGTTCCTTTGTTCCGGATTAGAAAATCGAAGTGCCGCGTAAAGGTGGCCGATAATGAGTAAAAGTTGAGCTCGGTAAAGTGGTCCCTTTGAGGCGTCTTCAAAGGAAGCGCGCACTCTTCGTGAACTTTTATCAGGGAACAACCGTTGAGGGTAGTTTAACTTAACCGGGTGACAAGCGAAATTTCACCGGGCGAAAATCGACCTCGCCGGATGTAAAATTCAGATTCAAATTTCAGCGGGGCGTCTTAAATAAATACGAAGCGTACGGGTTCAGAATTTTTCGCTCGAGCGGTAACCAGAGTATTCGTGGTCTAAACGAGCAACCAACGCGTTCCCGAAGCGGTCAACAAAATGCATTCTCTGCTGGGTAAACAATTATTACAACGATCTCGCTACACAGATACGTAAATCGAAAAGTTCTCGCAGTTTCTTAAAAAAAAAAGAAAATATACAATTCGGGCCTCATCGACCAACATATTCCATGCACTAAGTTAAACGATTCGTTCCAGAAATAGCAATCATAGTATATAATAATTGAAATCATGGTATAGTTATAATAATGATAATATATGTATTGTATCCGTATGTAACGATCTCGTACGAAAGCCATTCGACATAAAAGTAGATGCAGTTATCAGCATAATATAAAAAGTGTGATCTACTACTCTCCGGAGAGGGAAATGAACGATACCTATTGAGTAATAATTAACCTTCGAAAAAGCATACGTTTCTAACACCGAAACGAAAATTTCCATCCTGATCAATAATTTTAATAGCCTCCATCATCCCTAAACTCGAATATGTACTGGCACATACACTTCTAATACCGAAGTGAAGATTACCATCCGAATTAATCGATCGTTTTAACAGTCTCCCCTTACCTCCAAATTGGAAGCTTGGGTTAAGAATTTGCTAATTCTCTTGACAAAAAATAAGAGGATCTGCTTTCACTAGCATTTCGTTTTTTCGCCTGAACTTAACAAGAATTCTTTCAACTTGGAACGGAACACAGGCACCGAAAATGTTGTGGATGATAAAAAAAGATAAAAGAAGATACAGTGGATGGCAATGTAAGAAGAAAAGATAAATTCTTCGTCGTTTTCTGTCTGTGTATCCGTCGAGCTTTTCAAAAAAAGTGCATCCCCACTCGGTACAGGGTGACTGCTAATTGCTGGCGGTGTTTGTTCACGCTCAGAGGTAACTAATTAACGCTACGCACCGACGACTAATTAGTGAATGCCAGGCCAAACATCCAGTAAGAAAGGTGAGCGCAGAAATAATCGTGTTTTTTTTTCTTTTGTAGAGAAACGAACGAAAGGGATGATGTCATTGTCAGTGACGAAGCTCGCGTATTTTTTTTTTTCACATACCTTGGGAGATAATTTGAAGTAATTAATCAATCAATAAACAAACTCTTCGACAACTTGAAATATATGCTGAATATGTTCCCTAACGATAATGGAGATTGTCAAATATTTCATCCGACGTTATATCATATATTTAAAAAACAAAATCGAAAAGTTTGCGTGTACAAAAGCGTCGTCTTCACATTTTGGTAAACTTGTGGAACGGGGTCTCAAAGAGAAGAGCGAGCAACGTGACCAACGCGATCGGCCTTCGAACTATGCGAGACACGAGAGAATTAATTAGTTACCACTAAATCAAAGGCTTGTTGTCACTTGTCGAGCATGCAGCAACCTTTGCCTGGCCAAAAATTACCGTCATCGTATTCTCGCCAACTAACACACCGTGCCACGATCCAATATAACATTAATCAATGACAGCAGTTTCAAAAGAAAAACACGAAAGATGATGAACAGAAACGACGACAATAAGTGCGTGAATCGAATCAGGGATAAAACTGAGAGGTAGAAACAAAATAAATTAGGGAAAAATTAAACGAACGTCGTCGGGGCAGCTCGAGTGAGAATGATTGAAAGGGAGAGAGATGAAATCGTGAGCTTCAGAATCCGAGTGAACAATTACCGTGTTACAAGAGAGGGGCGAGAGAACAGCGTGAGACGCTAATTGAAAAGAAGATAACGTTACTCCGATGTAGGGGAGTCAAAAGGCAGGAGAACGGTAACAGAAAAAAAAATCTTGAATGAGAATGATAACAAAAAAGAAAAAAGAAAGAAAGCGTTCTCTGGTAGATGGCATGCTTTCCTCTTTACCCCTCGTTACAACATTCGTGTCTCGCGGATGCCTTTCAGGAAATAAAAAACGCGAGCAATTAGCCAACTTGTATTACGGGCTCCTCGTCCCTCCCTTTTCCCCGTTCTCGTTGAAAGGACGGAGGGTCCGACTGTCAAAAACGATTTCGATTTGCGGATAAGGGAGAAGCGACGAAGAGGACCGGCAAGACTCAAAAAACTAAGAGGAAAAGTGAATATGAGTGAGTTTGAAGAAAAAAAAACCAGGTGAGAACGAGAAAAGAAGAGTATAAGAAAAACGTACGTGTAAGATACACTAGGAAACGTTTCCGTTTCCGCAATCCACACTACATACTCAGCTTTCGTATACGTGTACGTAGGTGCAAAATATATATAATTATAATAGTAATCTGTACGACTGCCAGGACGGACGTACCATAACACGTGAAATTATAATAATATAATAAGGTATCGCCGTATGTATCCGTATATACAAGGTGTGTCCGCAGATATAAATGTTACTTTCAAACTAAGCGATCTCTGCTCAGATATTCGACTTCGCCCCTTTATATCTCACTTTATATCATGCATACGAATACATACGTGGTTCTCGTTACATATATCCAATATATAAATACATATATATGTATATATATGTACGGTATATGTATATAATAATAATATATATATATAATGTATTCACAAGTGAATCTCATATGAAGGCAAGCCAAGGCCACGACATGAGACGTGCAAATTAAAAAAGGTAATAATTATTAAAAAAAGAAGCAAGTAAAAAATTCTCTCCCAAAACCGCTTTCCAACCACAACCAAGCACAACCACAGGCAAGGTACGGGCCTTTGTCAACGAGACAGTCATCAACCAGTGAATATATGTGGCGCATTACCGTGATTATTATATATATAATGTAATAGTAACAATTCGAAAAATCTATGTATATATATGTAATGTATGTATAATATATATACGTATGAAGTACGAGAGATGGGTTAATAGTATAATGGTTCGGGGGCTCGTGGGTAGAGGAGCGAGATGAAGGATTTTGGATGACCGGGGATCGATTAATAAATACATGACGAGCACCGTTGAAGGGTGATCGTTAATACGACTAAATTGCTTAACTGTTTAACCACAGTGGTTCGGTATTAATCGGTTAAACGAATCGACGAGTGTAGCTCAAATATCATTTCGACGAACACGGTGGCGAAACAGCGTTGGCTATCTTTTTTTTTTTTAGTTCCAGTTAGAAACGTGTCATTCGAATGCGTTTCGAACAGTGATCTCTCGAGAATGCTAGAGATATTTCAATTCCCGATATTCAAGTATCGCATAGCAGAGTTAATGCGTTTACATGCCACGTTAAGTACGAGACACTACCTACTATTATTCTAATCATCTATATGTACACACTACCATCTCGAAGATGTTAATCGGCGAAAGAAGATATTCAAGGTCCTCCCCTAAATTTTCAAACGCTGACACTTGCACAATCTACCAAAAATGTTCAAATCATTCGTACTATGAGATAGCGTTCGTACAAAAAAAAGTAATCAGCGCTGATGCGCCAGCCGCATGTCGTCGCGCGAACGTCACAGAAATGAGAGTTGCTTGCACAGCCATAGTTATTCATCGAACAAAAATATGATACGTGTGAAACGAAAGTAAAAAAAAAAACAAAAATTACGAAAAAAAGACGATGATAGAGGGTGCTTTTTTTTAGAGACTGGTGGTGTTCTGCGAGCAGTGTGCGCCGCGATCCGGATTAATCGATTAATCGAGAATATAAAAAAGGAGATCAGACAGCCAGAGATACGGGAGACGATACGGGGACGGTTTGGCGGGTAAAGTTCGGTGGTGAACTGGGCACAAAAGAGCGATGGGTTAATGTAGTAAATCGTTACGCTAAAAATTAATCAAATCATACGAATTATTACGTACGAGAATACCTCATGCTTTTACCACCGGACAGAGGAAACCCTAGAGACTAAAAGCTAGCACAGGCGAGACTCGTATATATATATATATATATATATTGCTTCTGTTTGAAAAAATATTTGTTTGTTTTGCATTCGACACTAAGAAATTAATCCCGACCTTTCTCCATTTTCTCTTCGCATTTTCCCATCCGCTGCCCATGGCATCCGGTTCTTCCGGTCAATGTTATCTCCATCGGTTCTTCGCCGTAATTTCTTCTCATCTTCTTCGTTCATTCTCATCCTCCCAAGAATCAGGTACAATCTTGTTTCGTACAAATTTGATGACCAAATTCCTCTTTCCGAATTCTCTTCCTTCCTCGGCTTTACTCTCCTCTTAGTTCCGGTAAAGAAGTCTTATTCTCATTCGCTTCGTCATTATTTTCCCTTGGGAAGAGCCATCGTGGTCCTTCTCCTGATCCTTTCCATCGCTCTTGACCTTTTCCAGTTTGAATAACCCCGTCCGCGAGGAGTAGCTACGTCCGCCCGGCTCAACGGGTTATTTTAGCAAGCTGGAGGCGTCGAAATACCAACCACCTTACGTTTTATTCGCTTTCGAGACCCACTAGCTATATTTAAACTAGTAAATATCGCGAGCTTTATTCATACGATGGAATTCTTACCGGCTCTTATTAAAAATTTCAAAGCCGCACGAATCTAATTAGTAATTTCATTTAGCTCGAACGCGCTTTCAGACATGAAAGCATTTAAATAGCAGCAGCGGTGATTGAATCAACGGAACAATATCAAATTATGTATTCACACTTTTGTACAAGCTTTTAGTATTGTAAAAATAAAAAGAGCTCGTTATTTATGACTCACATTGATCCGTGTGTTGATACATTTTGAAACGAGTCGCATTTCCACTTGTTTTTATGTTTGACGCTTTTTAAATGTCGCCAGGGAAATAGTGATCTCTCGAGCGCACGTGGCTACAACTCGTGGGAAGGATATCATAATTTCTTCTCTCTTCAAGTGTATACAGCCTGGGATCGTGGACGCGTGGCAGGAACGTACGTATCGGTAAAAAAACTAACTGAGAGGCAGGAAACGAACACAGAGAGAACGTGGGCGAGAGCACGGCGGAAAGACGCTTTTCTTTGTTGTATTTGCAACGACCTTAAAAACGTTTACGTGGTGAAAAAAAGTGGTAGTACACGTGGCATGCAAACGTGGTGACGTGTGGCCTTAACTCTTTCGCACTCGAACCGTGCAGAATATTTTTGATTACAGAATCACGGAGAATAGATATGACAATTGCATCTTAATTAGATAGACGTAGATGTCAATAGTAATTGTTTGATTACAAATTTTCTCTTCGCGTTAATCAAATATGATGAAAGATTTGTTTGTCGAGTGCGAATAGTGTTAAAGGACCTCAATCGATCGATGGAACGTTCCAAACATTATTCGAACCATTTCTTGGAAGCGGATTGGTGCTTAAAAAAATTTGCTTGAATCGTCCATTGCTCGACTGTACAGATCTACTTGTCTACAATCGGGTTACAATCGACTTCGGGCTTTTTGACGCAGTGTGTTAAACTCACTGAAAGCTGGACGCCACTAATCAAGACCAAAAAAAGCCTACTGCATGCATTTCATGGCGGCTCGTTTCACATTTTTTTTTGGTGACCGGACATAGTTCTCGATACGACGTGTGATGTTACAAGTTCGACCGATTCAATTATCGAAGAAAAAGGATGCTTTTTAGAGAATAAAAGAGAACAGAGTGTGATTGGAAATTAGAATGACTATTCCTTCTCGTGTTAATAAGAAATTCGAGGCATAGACCGGCGAAGAGAAACTCCGGGAAACAGGTAGTTATCGCAAAGTTTAACGAAGGAAAAAGAAGTATCAAAGAGGATAAATAAAGTAGAAACGAGGGGAACGAAGTTCCAATAACGAGGTTGTCTCAAGGGCGTAACAAATGAAAATATAATCGAACCGAGGGGAGAAATAAGGGAAATCAAGATAGAAGAAAAGTTTGAGAAGAGAAACGAGCGATGCATGCCACGTAATCGAATCGCGAAATGGTCAATTAGAATTCCTTCGGTTTTTTTTTTCTTGACAAAGTAGAAAAATTCTTCTTTATTGCCTGGCCAAAAAACACATTTGATTACTCAGTTAGGATCCGTTCGTTGAATATTTCCTAGTAAATTACTCCTTAAACGCGTAATGCGTTTTTGAGAACCTGACGTTGGAAAGTATTTTGTGATTCGAAACTTCTAATTCAAAGATCTAATATGTTGCTTTTAACGCAAAAATTTACGGCTTCAAGGAGAAATTACAACTCCTTAGGGTGATGAAAAGCTTGATTAAAAATGATCCCTCTCCTGTCATGTTCTCAAAATTCCTGCCATGTTAAAGCATTGAATTCTACGTTATACGTATCCGAACACTTTGAAATCGAGTTCTCGCAATGACCTACGAAGGGAAATAATTGCCTGGAATTAGGACCGAATCGATCCACCACGCCTCGGGACGTTTAATTCGATTTCCAGCTTCCTCCTGGAATTTCCTATTGTACCGCTTCGTATTACACCGCGTTTCTCTCATCATATCCATCTTTATCTCTTTCTTGATATTCTTTGTTGTCGGTCTTCTTTCTTCAAAGTCCATTTCCACAATTTCACTCTGTCCTATTGATATTATCTTTCTCTTCCAAGTGGCATTCGGAAACGCGGAGTAGCGTACTTTTATAATAACAAAGATGATAGAAAATATAAAATGGGGATACGATTCCTCGCTTCGTCTTTCCCTTCTGACAATTATTCAAAGCTTCGTCGATTTTATTTAAAGTCTCACGAGTAATACTGATCTTGCTATCAAGAAGTAAATGTTCTCAAGTAACATGTTTCGAAAAGAAATCAGACAACCTGATTATTTTCAATCGCTAGCAATTATTATAATGAAATTTCTAATGAGTTACGTTAAATTATCTGTTCTCATTGATTCATCCTGTAATGTATAACGCTATCGATGAATTCTGTTTCCCTAAACTCGATTCACAAGGTTCGGCACGGCGTTAATACAATCGGTATAGCACGTCAGCAATGACTACGGACAACTTATGGAATGTACCGTTTACAATTATAAAAATGTGTAAAATATAAAAAGGTAACTCTGTTGCGATCACTAGAAACAACACCCTGTATCGGTTTGAAGAATAAAGTATGTAAAACTTATACTAGTTATATAAAAAAAAGAGGAAAAACGTTCCGATTATGGAATGTCTTGAATACCCTGTCGTTCCGCGATTAATACTAATCTTAATCTAAACATGAATCACGAGACTCTCCGCGAATAGTGGAAACGTTCAGCGAGGACAAAAAAGTTAATCCCGAGGAAGATTCGTCGCGCTGCTCTGCGTTTTGGTAGGAAAAATCGGTCCTTTTTCCCCCAGCGAGGGCGGACAGACATTTTTTATGGGATACTTGTTCTCGCTGCAAAAGTTTCCTCCTCGCAGGGATCATCTCTCGCGATTAGGAATCATTCGTTGACACGACCTATCACTGACCGATAGACGCTACTCGCGCGGCTATTACTACTACGTAACTTTCCAAAGAATCATTGGGTCGCAATTTTCGTCTTCGAACAAATATTAAACCCTTGCAAGTTTTACGTGTAAATGTGTGTACATGTGTGAGAAAGACGAAGGAACGGGAGTTTGGTCGTGTGAGCGCGAGATCCTCCCTCATTCACAAGGGAGGACAGAGTAGAGATTAAAAAAAAAAGACGATAAAAAAATGTTCCGAGTAGTAGAGTAAGTAGTCCGCGTGATGGTTGAACGACGAGCAAATTAGTTGTAGGTAAATAAAGTCTGTACACCCACCTTGGTTCTGCTGGAATCACCGAGAACCCTAAAAAGAGAAGCTCGTGGGGTCGTGGGGGTTTCGGAGGTTCGAGTTTTCTCAAGGAGCGTTTACTCGCGAGGACCATCTAAGGGTCAGTGCTAGGCCCGTGGTAAGCCGTGGAAACGAGCTGCCGTCAGCTTCGTTTCCACGTGAAAGCGTGCCGTCAGTCAGTCGATTGCATCAAGCGAACTTGCATTATGATACCAATCAATAAATTCCTTCAATAAGTCACGACTTGACAATTTCTTCCCAATTAAAACAAAAAAAAATTGCTTCAGCCACTTCATTTTCACTCGACTGACTTGGGACGTTTGGAAACGTTCCGTACAGGCACAACGAGGGTCCGCTGACTGGACGTCGGCGAAGTTAATGGGAGAAAAAAGCGATAGAAATTAAAAAAAAAAATAAGAAAAAATATATAGTAGCAATCGTGAAGATTATAGACTGTCCTCTTTCTGTGCAGAGAGACGACGAGTCTCTCCCTTTAGATACTCGTGGCTGTCTTTGAATTTGCTTTCTCTCTTTTTTTTTTTAAATATATGTTGGCTTGGTCGTGGTGTGTTGGCGGCTGGGGAGGAAACAAACGAAAATAGTGAAACTTTTTTTTGCTTTGCGTTTTCACTGCGCGTTCGCCGCGAGGTACTCCTCGTTGCATTGCGTTTCGTTGATTCTCGTCTCATTGTCTTTTCGTCTCACTGTCGTCGCCTTTTCGATGGCCTCGCCTTCAGGAGAGCCCGTGGCAATTCTCACGGATCTCGAAGTAGAGATTCAGTAATGCCGATTCCGGCACGTCGTGGAAGCACCTACCCTCTGGCCACTGCACGCATACTGAAACATAAGACACATGAACATATAATTACGTCAACGTACACCATCGATCTTTTTATTCTTTAAAAAGTAATCAAGCTTGAAACCGATTTTTCACTTGCTGGACAATTCTTTTAATATATCATGTCCCACTACTCCATATTTGTACGAGTCCAAAAAAATATTAAATCCTGTTTATCGTGTAACATACAAGATACATAATTAATACGAAACCAATTGGTTTAGAAAAATTGTTAATCCCGCTACGTACGATTTGATTCCTATCTTAATCTATCAAAGTAAGACCTAATAAAAAGAAAGAGGTAAAGGTGGCTGAGTTCTTCCGCTGTTAGGGTGCTGATCGATCGTGTTTTATTTCACGCGGAGAATGTCGGGTAGTAGCGACCACGTGCGTGTTTCTCACGGAAGTGGATCCAGCATCCATCGGGAGTCCTTCAGAGAGAACAGAGACTAGCTTCGCGCAATAAATTATCCAGTTGTCGATATCAGACCCCGGCTCTGCTGCAGACATTCGCCGTGCCACCCCTTTTTGCCTCACGAGGAAAAAAAGAAGGGAAAACATACGAAGGATTCCGGATGCTTTTCGTTTAGGAATTGAAGTTCATTTTCAAGTGAAGTAGACGCGCGGTTGCTCTGGAATCCAGACAAATATATCGAATAATATCTAAATATTATTGCATATATTTGTATCGCATAAATGAATCAGATTTCAATTTTAATTTGGCAACAGTAAAAGTAGTAGACTACCTTTATTAAGGAATAAGAGAGTTCTGCCATGAATGGCGGGTAGGAAGATGTACGGTTGAAACGGTTAAGTTGTATGACGATTGGCTGATTTCACGAATGCGGGAACGAACGTGGATTTATCGTGGAGCCGTGCCGCGATAAATTACCCGAGACACCGTATTTCACCGGGCAATTTCGATCGGCATTTGTAATTCGGATTGGTCCCGGTCGGAGGGAGGTCCGCGATAATGGAATTTCAAATAAAAACGAATGGCCCAGACCCGATCGGACGTTGCTTACGTTATAGCCCGGACATTTGTACGGCAATTTTTCATCGGTCCTGTAAAAATCCATCAAAAAACACGAAATAGATTCGGCGCGGTGGCCGCGAATTGTTTCCGAAATTTCCGGAAACTCGGTTTAATATCGTCGGGGCGTATTTCGTGTGGATAATGGCCGCTCTGAAAATGTCGGAGATGATTGGTCCGATAGCAAGAGAATGGCCCCCGCGTTAGACTCCCGAACCTGATACGAACATTTCCAATTATCGCATTTTGTCTTCCTATCAAGGTTACGACATAATACCACTATTATTAATAATAATAGACATTATATAATATTCTAATTAACGCTCGGTAATTTGCTATTTTATATAAAATAATGTCGAGTTCTCATTAGTCTGGAAAATTTGATAAATGTCGTGTATACTCCCTAAGGAGAATATCCGTGATACGGTTAATCACCGGATGCGAATGTGACACCAAATTCTGACAAGAGAAGAAATATCGTGAAAAAAATGTACGTGTTTATTTACAATTTTCTCAATATATATCAACTGTTTTCAGAAAACTTGTGGAAGCTGTTGTTGAAAATTCAGCAGTACCTTTATAAAAACCACGAGCCTTAGGATTTATATTTGCATACGATGCTTATAAAAAGTGGATTGGAAGTTAAGTGTACTGGAGTAGCTAGCGGATTATCGCGAATGAAAGATGATTTAGGCGAAAATAATAGGCCTTGATAGCGACTCGGGATGGTCATCATTGACGAAGCGAACGTCGCGCGCCGCTGGGAGGATGGATCGTGGGATCGCGTGTCGGATGGCTGTATCTTTCGGCCGAAACGAAAACGGAAGGCGGCGAATTATTCGTCCAACCTTAACTCGGTGGTCAGAAGGGAACTAGGTTTCGCGGATGGGCCGGCTCGTTACGGGCACGCAATATCTTCTCGAAAACTCCAATCTCCTGCATATCTCGGTCTAATTTAAATCTCAATTCTTCAGTTTGATAAACAAACGTGATCGAACAGGGGGCTCGCATTTTATCTTACTTGCACGGAGTGAGTCAATAGAGTAAATCGATAAAGTATCGCGCTATGCAACATCAAATTCTTCGTAATAACCACTATGTGATTCTTATCATTTCTTATGGCAAGCAAAAATATTTGATCATATATCTAATAATATGATTAATTTGATATTAAATATAGTTAATTCTCTAAAAAATAGCAATTTTTGTGAAAACGAGGTCTCCCATACAAAATCAACAGATAATACTTTAACAAACCAAAGTCTCTACAAGGATTTAAAATAAATTAAATAACTGAATAATTTCTTCTCTACCTGGACATGGGTTTTTTATATAAATTTAACATTGCACAAGAACCGAGAATTATGTTCATGATTATGGTATGTAAGCAATATCATGAAACAGGCGAAATCCTCGTTGAACGTATCTCTTTATGATTCCATTCTCGACAGCCTTTCACCATTACGTTTGAGCATGGTCGTTACGGTGTACCTATTTCGACCACGATTTACCCCGAAAACTTCCTGAAGCTACTCGTTTCCTCCGCGCGCAACGACGCCCATTCTTTTTAAAATTGCACATTGCGGAACGGGACCGTGCAAACATTACAGAAACAACAAGCCATGCGCCACACGCGAGAAAGTGCCGTTACGTGGTTTGTTTTCGCCAGCCACCCTCTGTCCCATCGTAAATTTACCGTTGCCCAGCCTGCCGCGAAAATGCCCGAGAAAAACACGATGCGCCCCGTGAAAGCAGGGTATCCGGCCTTCTTTATTGACACACGGAATACGCGATCCTTTCTCATAGATACATATTAATAGACGATCTCTGCTCTAAAGTTAAAACGTTCGAACAATGAATTTCAACTCGTCTACAATTGTGATGAAAACCGGTTAGCTATTTAAAATAAAATAAACTATAACCTCCTTATAAATTATTAAAATCAAACAACTTATATCTGTGTTTTCTCTTTTCCTATTTCTTTTATAAAACATATAGAACGTCTGATACTAGAATTTGTTATACTCGACAGAGTTGAAGGATACACTGGGGAGTTGTTTTACTTCGGGAAGGGTCTCAAGAATTTTGTGACAGGAAGAACAACGACGCTAGGCAAAGTAACGTCGCGACACGTGTAGACGAGGAAGTTCGAAAGATGCTATTCATCGATGGAAAAGCGTATGGCTTTCCAGGTTCGCGCGTGCCAGCGAGGAATATGTTTCCCGGAATCGAACCTTTCCGCGTCACCAGATTTCTTCGTGCCGCTGCGTCGGCCTCCATTTGCGAAATTGTTTCTACCCGTTCTCATTTTATCAAACACGAATTCTAGATCAAATAGAAACTTTCATGGATATCCATACGCGTGCCTTACTGCCGATGACAGTAATGTATGTCATCCCTTGAATACAAAATTCTCGATGATTTCGTGCGATACACTTGGTTGATTGATTCTGAGGAGAAATAATTTTTTAAAAATATATTGGAGTGTACGCTTTGAAAAAATAAGACACAGACAGATTTTTTTCATTAGGGATGGTTATGAAAATATGTCGAATAGGCAAACAAGCAGAGAGCCGAGATAAAATTTGATGTGCGATTCGACGTAGAAGTGCAAAGGTTGAATCTTCTCGTGCACGATATAAAACATATTAAATTAATTAATGCTTGATCGTATAAAATTTGATGGTAACGGTATTTACTTTACTGAGTGCCGGGTAGAAAGAAGTTGAACGACCGCCGAGATGCACAAAAGCGAAACGAGATTCTTCGAGAACAGTTTCTATACTCGCAATCAGAGGAAACGTCGATTTCCATCGAGCGAACTTTCTGCCGACAAACACGGGGAGAACCACGAGCTTATCTTTCACGATATCATTTTCAATGACGAAAACAACGCAGTCGGAGAGCGAGTCCGAGGAATGAAACTGGTACGAAGAAAGAGCGTATCATTTTAGATTAAATTTCCTGGACCTCCATTTTCCAATTACGATATCAGTGATTGCTCGGGAAGCATCTACGATTTTCATTCAGAAAATGCATTCGAAGAAAGACGCGTAGAGAGGGTATATTTTAAAACACGGCCAGCTCGTGTCAAATTTCAATCCTTCGGGGCAATTTTCATTTACTTCCTTTTTAACAAATAAAAACTTTTCAAATGAAATTGAAATTCGAAAGAATCCGAGACGGGTAGTATGGAAACTGGGCGGGATATCCGAACACCCCCGGAGGGAACTGTTCCATAAAATAGCGAGTGGCGTGGCCCGTTTCACTGGCAACCCATCGCCGGAGGAAAATTAAAAGTTATCGAGCAGCGTAGCCTCGGAAAAAGTCGTTACACGGACTCTGACACGGTAACATCGTGGAAATAAGAATGAAATTGGGAGTCGGTTGGAGTGCGACAAATTTTACGAAGTTACCTAAGAGATTTACGTGTCTTCCCGAAGCTCCATACTCGAAATTACAACCATTTCCATGTTCCAGAATATAATGTTATATTTCAGTAAAACATCTCGTTTTTTCGAATATTAACGAGAATAAAAATCGAAAGATGGGAAAAACAGGAAAATATTCGAGAACGATTATCGTTACCTCGCGATATCAAACTACAAAGACGATATTAAAGCAAGTCGTGTGACGCGCACAGAGACATAAATCTCGCAGCGACAGAGGGGTGGCGAATTTAATTAATACGGCCATCATCTAATTTCCCCGCAATAACAGATAACGCTTGATGCCGGGGTGCAATCTCATCGGCCGTTATCCGTCGACGGCAATTTCCATGCCGAGGGATTATACGTTTTATACTCGCACGGTAGGGTGAAAGGCCTCGCGAAAATTCACTCTAGCGAGAAGAGCGGAGATCCATCAGCGAATCTCTGTAAACGTCGCGTTCCTTCGGTGCCACTTTGTATAATACGCGTAACGTCGACGGAATTGTCGCCTGACGGCTGACGAAAAGCCGAGAGCTTTTCACCCTCGTGAGACAAAATTTCCGCGTGCGAGACGAGAAAAAAATGTGCGACTAGATGAAATTTTCAAGACCACTGGCGCCGGGAGAGCTTTTTCGCTGGACGACACGCTCGAATGATATTCGCTCTTTGTACGCGTTTCCCCGTGACGAACACCGTGACGTGTCAGCAGCTATCGTTTCGACAAGAATTAGTCGTCGACCGCCTTGCACTCGCTGCTTTCACTCAGTCCGGTATTAAAAATCGCGGGCTAAGCTGACACTGTTGACAGAATTATTTCTTGCTAAGAGAATTCCTAACCCTTTCACAAACTAATGAGAGTTTCTTTAACTCTTCGGAGCACGGTGGGATTAAAAGTGTCCGACCTTTTTGATGTGTTTCACGGAATGGTGGGACATTTTTAGTCCAACCTCGAAATCTTGCAGTAGCTGCGTGTGCATAGGTTTATATTTCGTCTTATTTAGATAAACTTATTTGGCACGGCCCAATAATAACAAATTCAAATAACTATTACTATTTTGTTATGTTATACCTTTATTAATAAAAATATAACAATTTTGTTTTATTTAAAACCCGACAAAATTCCTGTCCAACATGGGTCTATTTCTCATTTGAAATCCTGTGCCTCAAAGAGTTAATGCCTGCATTGTGACCGACAGGATGGAGACTATTCGACGGTTGCGAGCTCTGATAGTCAGACGCTCCACCGTAACAATTATAGAAATTGTTGCGTAGGCATGCGGCGCGGCGATTGTGAGGACCGTTTCGTGGCCGTTTTTTCTCACCCTCAGTAGAGAGAACCGATAAAAGGTGGGACCCAGAGGAGCCTGAAGCTTTCTTTGTGACCTTCTCGCCACGAAGCGGGCTGATTCAGAGGGGTGGTCGCCTCTGAAGAGTGCAGGCCTTTCGTAGTCCTGGGTAGGCCATGTGTTAATAATAAGTCCCGCGTTAGATTAGAGGTCGACGATGTAGTATGTCGCGGTAAAGTAAGTAGCACTTTATTTAGTAATAAATTAGTATGTACGGGAAGGACTCAAATATCCTTGATCTGTGTTTTGTCTCAACGCGAGAATAGATGGGCACTATCGTAGAAAAATTTATATTTGGTCATCTCTTTGTGCAAGCAGGAAATAGTTGATAGTGCAGAGTGAGTGTTGCGTGTACGTGTGTGGACAACTGGATCGCACGTGGGGCTCCTGCGGTGTCAGCGGTTTCGCGAGCGTCTCGAAGAATCGTCGATCGTCCGAGTAGCCACCGACTTTGTGAAAGTCTCGGGCAGCTCGGGTGGTTGCGATCTTCGAAAGCCGCCGCGAGCCGTTGACGACCGTTGGGGTCCTGCGTGCCCCATGACAACGTTGTGGTGTGACCCAGATCTTTGAATGAATATAATCGAGGGTACGACTCGGATGGACAGTTGCGTTAGAGAGTGCTTGGGAGAAAGTCGTGCCCCTTTTTTAGGTAAGTCGTTCTGAGTTTGCTAAGCGTGTTGAATCGGTATCCCGCGGATAATAAGTGACCAACAGTACCCAGTTTGAGACACAATAACTATTTCTACTTCTTCAAGTCCTTTACCCACTGTGTTCACTCGGAGCGATAGGAATATAAATACTTCTTTCATCCAATTTATTAAAACGTTGCAATAAATAAAAATCATTGAAGTTTAAAATAGCCCCAAAGTATTTTCTATTAGATTAAAAATAAATGGATTTACATCAAAAGCAGTTGTAGAAGAAAGCTTGGGTACACTAATTTGAATTATTATGTTGAGCATTTGAAATCCAAGAAATTATTGAATTATATTAAACGAAGTATTGATAAAAGCTAAAGTGATTGAATCCTACTGAAGGTAAACGCAGAACTTCCATTGAATTGCCGCGTCGTTTGATCAGCGGGAACCGCATTGTTAATCGTAGTTTCGATAATCTTGGTAACATTCCTTCGGGACCGGCTAAATGGGATGATACGAACGTGAATCTGATGTGAATGCCTGTGGCTATTAAGAGAGACGTTTTCGCGCGCAGTTACTCCACGCGTGAACCGACCCGTGTCGACCCTAATCTCTCCGCGTGCGGCTTTGCTTCGCGACTAATCGCACGATTCTCGATACTCGGGTAAATTTCTCTGCGGGATGCGGTCCGGCAAGGAATTGGTTCGAATAGGTATAGCGAAGTAACGCGGTCGGGGTTACGGTCGACCATTTGTTGAAGGTAATGGGCAATATTCGATTACTTGTGGCCGAAAAGGTGTTAGTTGTATGCTAACTCTCGTTCGTTTCCAAATAAATTTAATCGAACCTGCTTTATAAGAGGAACCAATCTCACATACGGTTGATCAACGAGCTTAATTATAATTAGAGAAGCGAAGTTAGGAAACAGTTGGCGGTGATAGTTATTGTCGTTCGATTATTTATAACAACTTCGCGGCTTAAACTAGTTTAACCCTTTGCACTCGAGGGCTCCGGAACGGAGCCATTTAAAATTTGTCTTCAAACTCGAGGGCTATGGAGACAATGCAAATAATTTTTAGTTCGCACCATAAGGTCAAAGACAAATTACTTTTGCTGACAGTATATATACATTTATATTATTTTTGTGATACCTGTATCGAAAAGCCACGATTACATATTGGCGATTGTTTCAAGAGCTATCACATCTTGGACGATTATAAAAAGTCATAATGTTATACTTTTTATATATATATATATATATGTATATACCACAACATTTGAAGGTATAATCGATTAAAAAAAAAAAACATACTATGATGTCTTTCCGTTGAATGCGCATATTATTTACGTATATATAAATATGATTTTTTTCACTGGAAAAAAGTTGCTGGTAATATGAATGAAAAAAAAACTTCGAGTGCAAAGGGTTAATGTGCGTCCTTTTTGTTGCATGAAACTGTGAAAAATAACAGGCTCAGATGTTAGAAAATAAAAAGTGGGATGAAATAACTTTTTAAATTAAATAAATAAGACCCGCGATAATTAAACGCTAAAACGTTAACTCGCGAGACGTATTTTCGCAGCCCCGACAAGACTAATTGAATACCTCTCGACGTGTAGTTTAACATGAAAATTGCAAGTGTCTAAAGGGAGTTGAATTCCTAATTTAATCGAGTTAGAATACGCATTGAATTAAACGAAACACTCGTACTCCGTTTACTTTATAAGGTGGAACAATGAATTGTCCGAGCAAGGAATACACCGGGATAATACTATTGACATTAAGTTTAATTTATGATAACGAGTTTCGTT
>SHCU01000001.1:1604422-1615983 GCA_004307685.1 Ceratina australensis
AATTTAATCGAACCTGCTTTATAAGAGGAACCAATCTCACATACGGTTGATCAACGAGCTTAATTATAATTAGAGAAGCGAAGTTAGGAAACAGTTGGCGGTGATAGTTATTGTCGTTCGATTATTTATAACAACTTCGCGGCTTAAACTAGTTTAACCCTTTGCACTCGAGGGCTCCGGAACGGAGCCATTTAAAATTTGTCTTCAAACTCGAGGGCTATGGAGACAATGCAAATAATTTTTAGTTCGCACCATAAGGTCAAAGACAAATTACTTTTGCTGACAGTATATATACATTTATATTATTTTTGTGATACCTGTATCGAAAAGCCACGATTACATATTGGCGATTGTTTCAAGAGCTATCACATCTTGGACGATTATAAAAAGTCATAATGTTATACTTTTTATATATATATATATATATGTATATACCACAACATTTGAAGGTATAATCGATTAAAAAAAAAAAACATACTATGATGTCTTTCCGTTGAATGCGCATATTATTTACGTATATATAAATATGATTTTTTTCACTGGAAAAAAGTTGCTGGTAATATGAATGAAAAAAAAACTTCGAGTGCAAAGGGTTAATGTGCGTCCTTTTTGTTGCATGAAACTGTGAAAAATAACAGGCTCAGATGTTAGAAAATAAAAAGTGGGATGAAATAACTTTTTAAATTAAATAAATAAGACCCGCGATAATTAAACGCTAAAACGTTAACTCGCGAGACGTATTTTCGCAGCCCCGACAAGACTAATTGAATACCTCTCGACGTGTAGTTTAACATGAAAATTGCAAGTGTCTAAAGGGAGTTGAATTCCTAATTTAATCGAGTTAGAATACGCATTGAATTAAACGAAACACTCGTACTCCGTTTACTTTATAAGGTGGAACAATGAATTGTCCGAGCAAGGAATACACCGGGATAATACTATTGACATTAAGTTTAATTTATGATAACGAGTTTCGTTAAATTCGCCTGGAAAATTTATGAAGAAAACTTACCGTTGGGTACCGTGGGTGGTTTTTTCGTCTGCACCCTCGCTGTCGCGTTGTTCACCTATTAAATTAACAATTCCATATTAATAAGATTTTCCATTGTCTTTAACCATGTCAATTATAACTGTCAATCCATCTCAAGATTCGAGCGTGCCTTTCCATTTATTTAAAAATATAATATGGATCGAACAACGATTTCTGTGATAATTTTCATTACTAATTTAATCATCTTTTTCTTATTAATAAAAGTAATAAACGATTCTGCAAAAGAAAAAGTATCTCTGAAAATACTTTTGTAGAAGTGAATTGTTTGGCCAAGGATTTGTTTGGCCTTGACAATAAAATAAAATAAATGTCGATTAATAGTTGAACAATAATTTTACAGAGCACGCAGGAATCTATAGATAGAGCGATCGATCGTAGGCGTCGATAGATGCATGGCGACCAATGCTGCGGGAACGCAATTTCTCCTCTCAATTTTCATTTCGTTGAAATTCGCCGCGGAAAAGCGGAGCGACGGATAAAACCGGGACCGCCGCGCATCCATCAACGGCCGAATACGTGAAAATGACTACAGCTGCGCGACGCTAGCTTTGCGTTTATTCGTTTTTTAATATCTGTCTCGAAATTTTCATCGGATATGTTTCCCGGGGAACGGACCATTTTTCCTATTTCATAAACGCAAAGATAGCTACGCGCAGCTGCGTGTAATTTCATTTCTGTATTTTTTTTCGAACGACCCCCAACTCGTGATATTGGCAACCAGACGTTTTAGGTTAAGAAAATTTCAAAATGCCATCAGGTATCTTTTCTATTTTGCCAAATTCAGAGTTGAATGGATCGTCTTTCTACCTATTGTCATATCTTATCTACATTCAAGAAATTTGTTGCATATTTCATGAAGGTAGATTCTCCCAGGGTATTCCCTTGGAAAATCTGCCGAATAAAATTCTTGGCTCCGAAAGTATTGTATCCAACAATTGAGTAACACACATGTATAAAACATACTTTAATAATTTCCAGATTATATAAAAATAAATTGGAGATTCTATCTTTTCAAGCTTTTTATTTTCAAAGCCAAGAATAACGCTGTGTAATCGACCGCCTAAACGTTCACATTTTTTTTATTAGTTTTCTTCGCCATTAATTAAAAGAAATATAATAATTTTTATAATAAAATGAATTCTGTAGAATATATTTTAGATTTTGAATCTGAACATTGAAGGCGATCGATCCAGTTGAAAATCTGGTAAAGTGGAGATGAGTAAGCAAACGAGAAGCAATCTTCTCTAAAAAAAAAGGAAAAAAAATAATCGCTCCTCGTGACGAGTCAAAATATACAAACAATCATGAGAGACGCGGTGAAAAAGAAACCGTTTTCTTTGATCGGTAAACGTTCCACTTTTCCAGATGATCAAGACAAAGAAAGCGCGGAAAAAGAAATCAAGAGAGACAGTTTTGACGTCGAATTTTTCGATTATCGCAATATCGCACAAGTACCCATCGTCGCTGGTGGATAAATTGAAAAGAACACGCAAAAAAATAGAGTGAAACGAAGAAGTAGAAATTTCGATGGCTCGACGCTTCGCTTCGTCAGTTGAATTTCCTCTTACCGTACACATTGCCCTGTTCTTCAGCTTTTCCATCTCGCTGTTTGGTTTCTTTTATCATTCCGTATTTTTCGCTTCTCAGCGAGAACGATACCCTGCTACAGTTTTTTTTCAGTTATCTCTGCCACCTACGCTTTCCTATTTGTCCTTTTTAAATAAACGTTCGCTATGATTTCTTAGTAATATATTCTCTACAGTCGTTGAATAAATATCACTAAGAAAAATATTTTGTAACATAAATCAACGGATCGTTGATAGTTCTCCAATATTTAAAAGTCGCATTAAAATCTGATATACATCTTTCCTAGAATGGTACAGATCCAGAGTGGATATATGTTCCATCGTTAGAATCGATTCGTAGCTTATTCGAATGGCAAACAATGCCAGCAGGGAGGAATCTCCAAATCTTTGTTTACCATACATCCATCGTTGTTGAACATACGGGCGTGCGTACGCGTTCTGTAAATCGGGTCCGCTATTGTTTTGCAAATTGGACTGTCGAGTCGTCACGCAACGTTCAATCGCGACTGTACCCGAATTCCAAACGACTCCCTTGGTTGACAATCACTCGAATATGACATCCAGCAGATCTTCTTTTTATAATAAATAGAATTACGTACATACGATTTTATTTCAATAATTCGTCGTTACGAGCAATTAATTCGATTAATCTTTATCATTACACGTTAAAAAATAAATTCGTGAGATTAATATCAGCGTTTATATCACAAACGATGAGAAAATATTACTCCCGTGCAATCGAAAGGAATACTCGCGGAGAACGGATCGCAAATGTACCGGAATTTCCATTTAAATGGCGGGTCAAAACGTTCGAACGAGTTTACAAAGTCTAATTTCATTTGAATTTTCGCGATTTTCTAGCAGCAAGCGAAGCGCATACGTCAACGGCTGTTTTGCAAATTGGGACGAAACCGTATTAAGTATTCCCGGATCGAATCTCTCGTGTATTATAATAAATTCAGCTTGACTTATATGCATCGGAATAACATAACGTCGTTGGTTTATCTCAAATATTTGCAAGCGGAAATCTGACCGGCGCCGTGCCGGAGGATTTTTCGCCGCCGCCGACTTTTTCCCCCGGCATCGACAGTTTAATTCGATTTACCGGAAATCGAATTCCCAGCCGCGGCGAGGCCAAGTTGCCATAACTTAGGCAGGTAACCTTCGCCACTTTTCCATCTCTTGTGCCTTAATCTAACGTGATTTATCGCGGCCCAGATTTAACGTGGAATATGTCGTGTCCGCGGTTTACTAGAACCCCGCCAAGTTTACATTTTACATTTAAGAGGCAATAAATTCTTCTACTTTACATTCCGCACACGAAAGTATCGTACGCTCAGATCGTTTTCAGGTGGTCGCTGTCAAATTAAAACCTGTTACGTCGATTAAAATTAAAGAACTCTTATTATTTTCAAATATATTTTATCACATTTAATCGTGACTAATACCGTGGGCATTTAGCTGTTTCGAGGTACCAATTCCTCTAACGAGCCAGCACCATCCACTCCTAAGCCCGGCAAAATTGCATAGTCACGAGCATTCGACTCCCGGCTAGTAGCGTTATCGCACGATTCCCCTATCTATCGGCTGTAACCTGTCCCGCCGTTATTACAATATTATCTCTATCGTCGCGACCATACTGCATGATTTGGCTGCGCAAACTGTCCTGAATCCTTTAGCACCCCGCTACACCAATGTACACGTCGACTGAAACCAGAGGATCGCTCGGATCTATTTAGACGTCCGTTAACTTTGATCTCACCTGGGTCCAACTCACAAAGAGCCGGCTGCTATCAGAGGTTCAGCCTTTATCAGTTATTAACTCGAGCAGATCTCCCGATTCAATTTTCGTCGGGGCCCGTTCGGTTGATACCGATCCGATTAAGAAGCATTGTAACCGGATCTTCCGATCGTCGTACCCCGATGCCTCTTCCGATTCCCGGGTGCCGGCGCGCGCCAATTTTCGCTCGACGATTCTCGACTGTTCGATTAATTGCGAAAACGTGTCTCGGGAGCGAATAGCAGTAGCGTAACATAATAAACGGGATCCGAACGGGGTATCCGCGAGAGTTTCGTGACGCGAGCTGACACGAACGATCCACGATTTCCGGTGGTATCCGACCGCCGGTATCACGGCGATCTGAATTGAAATGCAGGAAGCGAGTAAATCTAACACCCAAGTCCCGGTAAATCCTGCCTCGTTAGCCCGGACGACCTGGAACGCAGCATCGATTTTTCCTCCTACGCGTCTTCTCTTAGTTAGTTTATCATCGAGAGTGGCGCACATAGTTTTACCGCCGCAGATGCGCATCGCGGGCAGGAGCACCGGCTGTTACCATCTTTTAAGACTGATAATTGACTTTACGCCGGTTATATCTGAACAGTTATTTTATTAACCGTTTGGCTGCTGACGTATTTTTTCAGACATATGCCAAAACTGCGGCTCTACTTGCTCGTGTATGGGAAAAATCGTAAAACACTTTTCGTACGATATAGTCACTTATATGACTTTGCAACAACAAAAATTAAAAAATATCAATTGTTTACATAAATTTGTTTTAATTAATTTTGTGAATAAAATTGGTAATGAGCACTTATAATTCAGTCAAATTAACACAAATAATTTCTTATAATTTTTTACACGGGTGGTTTGCTATACAAAGCGCGTGGATTCCCTTTTTACAAATAGAACAAATTAGGTTTGAACGTTTAACTTCTCCACCATGTTTACTGCTGCATTCCACGCACCGTCGCAAATTTCGTCCAGGTAGCTTTTCAAGAATAAATATTTCGGTTGGTGTAGATTATGTATATTGTTTATATGCGATGCTTCACTGGACACACAAATGGTAGTGTTCTTAATCAGCATTATTACGCTCTCCGCAGTCTAGGCATCGAAAATAAAGAGGAGCGCTATCGCGCTCTTCGTATTTTCGGCGTAACATATGAAGAGCGCGATAGCGCTCGCCAGCAGTCAAACGGTTAAGGATTATGATTTCCTCTCACGAATCTGAATAGAATATCGTCGCGAGACTTGAAGGTAGAATTTCGGGATTAAAGTCGATTTACAAGTGACAAAGGGGATTCTTTACCGGCGGGATGTAAATCGTAAAGAAGAGCAATTACTGTTGGGAAGAAGTTCTGAGCGAAGTTTTTCATTAACAAGGTTGACGAAGTGCTTTAGCTGATCGATATGGAACTTTTTTCATTAACAATCTTGTCGTCTTCGTTATAATTCATAATTGCGTCGTGCTTGTTCCAAGATAATTGACTTGACGATAATCCTTGCGTGCGCCCTTACAATAAACTTTCTTTCCGCCGTTATCGAACAGAGTAATAATTTTCAGCTACTTATTAAAAAACTTTTAACACATTTCTTGCCGGATTTGTTAACATTTTCGTATTATCTAATTCGTCTAGTTCAATGATTTCTATCTTCTTATTAACACCAGTAACTACGTGTGGGAAATAATCAATAGTACAAATCAATAAATGTACTTCTTGCCTATTTCACGGCTACTCATTCTGATGCGCACACAATAATGGCACACTTGGTCACCATTTCTGTTAATAAATTCTGTAAATACAATACCCCATATTCCAAAAAAAAGAGGTTCACCGTCAGCCTTCTCGATGGATAAAGTTCGCTCAAAGAAAAGCCCTCGCCTGCCGTCAAAGGGTTTACTAAAAAGAAGACAGCTCTTGTCCGAAGAGGTACCACTTGACCGAATTAATAATCGATATGACCTAACTCGAAAATTCACTCTATATTGATTCGCTCGAAAAGCTCGTGCAAACACAAGAATTAGGTAATTCCGTTTAATCACGATCTACCGCTTCATGTTTTTTTATCCCTCTTCCATTATCTCCGCGATGTTTCGAGTACACGCAAAAGACGCTAAATAGCTGTTAAGTCCAGTTTTTTGATATACGAGCGAATCGAAGACGTGGCTAACTCGCGTGGTCGAGCAGGATCGTACGTTTCGCTCAACCTTGCTCGCGCCGGCTGCATCTGCATAAATTTGACTTGCTAACGGACCGAAAACCGTGGCCACCTGTCGTTATGCCAACGATCAGGCTGCATGAGCTACGGCGTCGCCACTAGGTCGACTTCCGTCTTTCTCGGGGAATGCCACACGGTTCCGGTGCCGCGCCGCTGCTTTTTGTCCTTCCCTCGTTAGTCACCTTCGACCTTCGCGCCGCTCGCTACCGACCTTCCCGCTCCAAGTCTTCTTCGGATCGGTGTATCGATCACGGGTTCCCGGGAGTTAACGGATTCGCGGCCGATTTTCACGTAGGAGGTGTGGGTGGCGACTTCTTGGGTCTCGGAGCCCGGGTAGGTAGACTGGAGAATTGATTTGTTGGGATAACAGTGGGAGTGGTTGTAATGCCTTTGAGGGTGGAGAGTTTTTTCCTTCGGCACACGCGGCTGGATTTCGCACGACGCGACCATTTTTCTAGCCGTCCGAAAGAAATTTCGCCAAATTCCGTGTTTCGAATGAGATTAATTGTAGAATATTTTTCATTGAACGGATATTTACGTAATACTGTTCATCACTCGAATTATTTTCATTTTTCTACCGGTAATCTCGGTCATATTTCTCGCCACGCTGAGACGTCGATATTGGCCTCAACGACGGTGACCTGGAATTCTATAGGGTGACTTCTTGTCCTCACGTGTCTGTTATTTGGTCGCTCGTTAATCTGCATTCTCGAAACGATCGACGTAATTTCTCTTCCGAAGGCTCTTCCCGACCCTCTCTCGTCATTTGTCACGACATCCAGTGACACTGTTACTCGTTTTTAGATCCTATCGTTCTTGTCTCGTTAAGGGATACCCTCTATTCTTATCGTTCCTCTTATAAATCTATCATCCACTACAGAATCAATATCGC
Organism: Ceratina australensis; assembly: GCA_004307685.1. NCBI lineage: Eukaryota > Metazoa > Arthropoda > Insecta > Hymenoptera > Apidae > Ceratina > Ceratina australensis. Next base: position 1,611,955 of record SHCU01000001.1, read on the forward strand.
CTGTATTGTATCATTGTCGCTAGAAAATTTCTCGACTTTTAACAACACTCCTAAATTCTTTGAGTATCCCATGATTATATCCTTAATGATTATTATATGATTAATGATATCCTTAATGATTCTTTCATCAAATTCCCTCAGTAATTTTACAAACCTTCAAAGGTACCAAACTCCTAGGTAGAATTTGAAAAATTCCGAGCTCTCACTTTTCGAACTTCGAAATGAGCGTCGTCTCCTCTGAGAATCAACCCTTTCGGTATACCCGAGGGAAGAAAAAATCCGGGATAAAGGGGTCTCGTTACGAGGGTACAACCGATCCCCGCAAACAGACCACCACCACCCCTTTCGCGCTTTTCAACCTTCTTCGGGGTCGGTCAACAATGCTTTCAGCGGGAGCGTGCAAAATTGAAGCGCGCTAACGAGGCCGAAAGGCCTCCGATAATCGAAGAGTATCGGCCCCCGGTTCGCTAACTAGCGCCGATGCTTAAACCAGTTTAAAACTTCCCCGAAGGTGGAACCTTTGAACGGGCGTTGGCCAGGGGCAGTGAAAACGGGCCTAGCGACGACACCGCCCCGCGCCGAACCGGCCCATTATCTTAACGAACACCTTTTGTAGTCCCGGGGCATTGTGCTCGCCGGTTGTTCGCCCGAGTCCTGTTCGCCGAGCGATATACCGATCCGACGAGATATCGGAACATCCGGATCGATCGCTTCTCACGTGAGATCCCCTCTTCGATCGGGTCCGAGAAACAGTGGTTACGTGGCCCCGCGGGAAATTCCCTGGACCCTCGCGATGGAAATTAAAGGGTAATTAAAGCGACGTTATTACTAGCCGCGGCCGTGGCAGGAGCGATTTCTCTACTAACCGGAATGAGAGCTGCTCGCCGTATCGCTGGGTAAACACGGCGAAGATAATGTTTCAGCAAACGGGAAAATATATATGCTGGAGGAATGTTTCTACCCGGGAATATTATTTCTAGACGGCGAACGTCGAGGAGTATATATTTGGTGCTTGCGTTAAAGTACCAATCCTTCGGGTTTCTTCTAGCATTACGATAACAGATTATTCTCGATATTTTGCAGAGCTTCTGATAATATTCTTTGTCTCTTATTTGACATTTAAGGAAGGCGAAGCGTGATGTTGTACGAACTGATGTATCCCTCTGGCATGCAATATTTCTGGTAACTCGTAATTTTCCGATTTGCACGTGGTAAGTGATTAATTTCATGTTCGATAATTTCATGTTCGATTCGTACACGTCTTCAATAATCATGACGTGCATGCAATTCTCTCGTTTTCTGAATATCCCGATCTTCGTTGCTTTTATTATCTCTTATCATCATCCATAATAAGTAGCATTTTCGCGTGTAAACGCAGCCGATATTAAATACAGTTTTAATTCCCTTTATTATCCTCTCCAGGCGTTTCAATAAATAATAATCGTACCACGACCAAACGTGGACCGTTCCAACATAATTATTCTCTCGGATTTTCGCCGTTCCCACTTCGTCTTCCCCGAATCGTGATAAACGATTTCGTTATAAATAAGCATCGATTCCGGCGGAAATCAGACGACGCGACAAGAGGCTCGCAGCCGGTACAGGTACGGGCAAAAGCTCGACCAATACAATCTCGGTCGGCAAACAAGCCGGCAATAAAACGGGGATATTCGCCGGTTTAACGGGAAAGACTCCGCTGCTTTAGACCCGTGTTTTCACGACGTAATTACGAGCTTTTCCCGCGGGGCTTGAAACGTGCGTGAACACCGCAACCGTATCGTGGTTTCATCTGGACGATAAACTTTCCTAGAATCCGCTGCTGCTCGTGCCGCTCCCGAATGACACGAGTCGCTGCCCTCCGGATTGATGCTTTTTTTCTTCTCATCCTCTAATTTTAGATCCCCTTAATCCTCGCAGTAATTAAAAAAGCTAGACTCGCGAAAAAGGGGATCATCGCCCGGATTTCCAACCCCTCGTTTCGCCTATTCGGTCTTTAACTTCTTGTTAGGCCGAACCTGTTGGAGAATCCACGGGACCGAATGCAACGCGCCCCGGTTCGACCCTCGTTTCGTCATTTTGTTAACGATGCCTCTTAATTTGCCGGAAACTTGTAATTACTGGTACGGATATATTTAATTGCGGGGGGGCCGATGAGTTAACGAGTTTCGACACAGTGCAACACCGCGAGGTTTACATACTCGTGGTTGCAGAAAATCTCGTCATGCGGACCCTGACGTTGAGGCTTGTAATGTGGGGGGAAACGCATTCGCGTCTGGTTGTAATTATTTTCAGTGCGACAGTGAATTTTTAACAACTTCCAGCAGGCTTTATGTTCCCGGTTTACACGACGAATTTACATCGTTCCGGTAACGCGGTCAGCGCGAAGAGGTAACATTTTGAAAAGATACTGCTAGGTAAGCTGATAGGTGGCAGAGAGCTACGCTGACGCGCGGTGTCGTCTCACGGATTTAAACGGCATTCGTCTCGGTTCAACGAATTTACGCGGCTCGAACTCGCGTTCTACGGTGTTTACGAAGCCGGTGCCGCGTAAAACACGCTCGTAAATTTCAATTATTCCGCGGCTTATTACGCGGACAGAAATAAGAGCCGGGCTGGCACCGGCTGCACGTGTAACGCGCCCTAATTGGGCATTAAAACTTGTTAATTTTAATTCGGGACTACGCCGATACTCTCGTAACCCGTGCCCTTTTTTTCTCATCAATGCCCGTAAATTTTCATTTTATCCCACTTACGCTAAAATTCACTCGTGACTTCTGTGTACGAATTTGCTTTTTTTTTTCTTCTTTGTTTTTAATTTGCTCGCCAGTCGCGAGGGTACTTGTGCGAATTTCAGACACTTACTTATACTAACTTAAACGATTAAAAATTAGCGTGGAACGCTCGCGTGTTATTCGGTCCGGGAAGCAAATTGCCAAAAAAAAGAGTTGACGTTATTCCCGTCGGAAACGCGCGGCGACGTAGCGCGTGGAACGGGGGATGCGCGAACCATTGCGAAGAATTCGAACAAATATTTGACGTGCACGAGCTTTCGAAACTTTCGCAAACGCTGACAATTTTTTTTCTCCCCATTCTCCTTTATTGAACAACGTTTGAATTTTCGACGCGATTCGCTTGAATCGTGCAACGAGCCGCGCGGAAGAATATGGAGCAATAACAATCCATTCGGCTTCAGTTTACCGTCTTTTAGCAGTAGATAAATCTAAGAGTTCCATTAACTTTTTATTAGATACGGAGATTACGATGTTAAAAGAACGAGGAATCTATCGGAACTTCTGTAACAATCGTATATTCAATTGAAACTCCGAGGCAAGAAGCAGCAGTGGAAAACTTGATCTCCTGATCTTGAATTCAGGATCCGACCCCTTCCCTGCCCTGCATCTTTTCAGCCTCGGTACATAACACAGAAACGGCCAGTCTATTTCCTCTTTATTCTTGATTCAATGGCCAGTTCTATTATCGGAATTCTACAAGTGACGAGACGGTAACAAAATCTGTTGATAAAACTACTACGATGAAACGCGCGAACGTACGAACGATCAATCGGTTTATCATCACCGTTTGCACAAACGATAAAAAAGCTCGGTCACGTCTCTTATATCTGTTCGAAATAATTTAATTAACAAATCCCCGTGCGAACAGAGGCGGGCAAATTTTATATAGAAACAACAACAGACCGAGCATCGAGACGTTTATCGATTCGGCTGAATTTATATAAAATTGCTTTGTCAACGAAAATTACTTTGCGGATTCTATTTTTACAGCGCAAGTTGAATTCGTTAAAAATTTAATGCCCGGCTGTGTTCTCGGCGGGCAAACGAACGGGTTAACCGGCGACGAAATTCTATGGATACACGAATGGTTCCACGAATAAAATTTTCGACGAATCGTTAAGGGGGTGGTGGGGGGGCGTGAGAGAGCGGGCAGTGCGAGGCATTATCTCTCGTCGCTCGTCAGAGTTCTTTATGCTCCTCTTATTTCTCTATTTTTGCGTGCGCTCTGTTTCCTTAC
>SHCU01000001.1:1617238-1630606 GCA_004307685.1 Ceratina australensis
GAGAGAGCGGGCAGTGCGAGGCATTATCTCTCGTCGCTCGTCAGAGTTCTTTATGCTCCTCTTATTTCTCGATTTTTGCGTGCGCTCTGTTTCCTTACCTTTTCGGACACTTCGAGGATCGTTTATTCGACTTCGGCCCTCCTCAGTGTCCAAATCCCCTCTTTAGCCTCGGGCGTTATCACTTTAAACTCTCTCATTTCTCATAATACTGTTTGCTCGCTCTCTCAATTCTGTATTTTACGTCCTATCATCGGATCTCTACTATCGCGCGGCTCGGACCGTCAGTCCCCGTCTGTCAAAGGACACAAAGAGACCCCGGCGTCAGACATTTCTGTCACGTTACTCGCTGAACATAGTTGCCACCATCATGTCTCGCTGGCCGTGTCTTTCTTTTTACTCTTTATGCTCACGACATTCTTTAATGCCTCGTCTTTGTTTTTCATTTTTGTTCGGGAAAAGCGTGTCGAGGCTGTTTCGAGCGCGTCCACCCCTTCAACTTTCGTTTCGGTGCGAACCGTGGCCACCTACGCGACGCGAATTGATCTGTATCAAGTTCGACGCGACGGGTTTAGTTTTAAGTCCGAGTTTCGAGAATTTCCGCGGGGGCGTCGTCGGTGTCACGGATCGCACCCTCGGTTCTCGATCCGCTTGCGCCCTCGAGGAGGGGCGTCGTAACGCGCGGGCAAAACTTGGCAATGGCGAATTCAGGGTCCAGGGCTCTTGCAACCGATCAAAATTTGTTGCCGGGACGCTGCGCTGCGGTTTGGGAACTTGTGGGTGAGATAGCTATGTAGCGAGTTTTAGTATTAAATTGAAGAGTATTATTATGCGTGACGAGATTAGTGACGTGAATCTCTTGAAGAAAGCTCTAAGAAGTACGGATATCTCGTGTCCGGCTGGGGCATACGAAACCGATCGGATTTCTATCAAACATCAAGTGATCTCATTTTTGAATATTTACATTCTACGTTTCATCGATATTAGTTTTTCTCATCCAACTATTTTAAACGTCTAATCAAAACGTGACATTATGGAAAGATATTTTAAGACTGAATTAATTCATTTAAAAAGAATACTAATTATTCCTGAATTTTCTAACTTATTTTAAGAAGAGATAACATACAGCGTATGTCCAAATTAAAATCGAAGTATGGGAATAGAAAATGTCTCGTACGCGGCAACCGGATCACGCTCAGCCGAGAAGTTGTACGAAACTGGTTATACGAATCGTTTTAGAAATATCCAGACACAGGAATTGATTAATTTACGGTACGTAAAGTTGGCTCAAAAAGCGGTTTTAATAAAAACAGTGATGCAATAATTTCTAGCTACAACTACCGTGCCAACGAGAGGTTCGAAGCTTCCGAGCAACATTGTTCTATCGGATTAACTTCTGGTATCGACACGCAGTGACCAGACGTCACGCGTTCGTACACCGTAAACCGTCGACCGCTCGCGTCGTATCGGTGCCGATTCGAGTTTGACACCATCTTCGTCGTTAATTAATTTCGCCAAACGCCATTGCCACTATCTGCCTGCTCGCGGTTTGCCGCAACGGAGCCACGTGTTCCTAATTAAAAACTGGCAAGATTGATTCGCGGTGAATACTCGTTCGTTAGAGAACCGAGTGATCGAATTACTCCGCTAACCTGAATCGATTTCCTCTTCAGGGATCAATGACGCTCGAGATTTCGAGTGCTCGGATTGAACTCGATACAGCTTCCATTAGGCAATTGTAATTACGAAGCGTAGATCCGAAAAGGAAACGTGGCTCCGTGAGAAATACCGGCGCAAGCTTATGAGATCGAATTATCTTAAAACTATCCGCGAACCTTGCACTGGTAAATCTGAACGAGTTCTGACTGCAAGTGCTTAGAAGAATAGTTGAAGAACTTCAATGTATACGATTGTAGTAGCTTCGTGCTTACCAGTGCGATAAATTCGCGTATCTTAAGTCTAATAATAGTGTAGATTAGGCGACCAACGTGTTCGAGAGAATTGAATTAGAAGCAGCGTTTGTAAATCGTAGTATTGTTAGGTACGAGAAAACGAAAAGAGACAAGGATCGACAGAAGCGATTGCGCTGGTCGCCTGTTTGTACGAGAAGCGCGGACCGAGGCTGAGCGAGCGAGCCCGTGTCAACTCGTTCCCCGCTTCTCGCGTGCGCCTGCAAATAAGTATGTTTAACGACACAGTGTATAATAAATGAATTAATGACGATGTATACATATATATATGTATGTATATATATATATAAGTATAAGAATGTTCATGCACACCTCAATCTTTCTGCCCTCAACCACGGTGCCGTGTAGCCTCTCACGTGCCCGGTCCGCGTCAGCACTATTCGCGAAAGTTACAAAACCGAATCCCTGCATGCAAGGACAGACAAAACAACATGCATTAAACTCAACTTACAGACTGCCAGCGCTCGGCAAACCGGCCGACCGGCGTGCCCGACATTTCGTGCCCTCGCTTTATCATACAGATCTTAGTCGTTTAACCACAAGAAAAGGAAAAAAAAGGGTAATGAAACAATCGAACGAAATAGAAAGTAACCAAACTAATGGACACATAAGAAATGTAAGCGTGACGCTTTTCAGTTCCGTTTACGTGACACGCATTTTACTGTGAGGTGCTCCGTGTGCAAAAAAAAGGTACGCACCCTTCTGTGCACCTCGAGCGACTTTTTAATCGGGCATTGACGTTCTCATTTTTCCTCTTTTCTCTTTACTCTCTTTTATATTTGCCCCTATCTTTTATACCTGCTCAGCACGTATTATGTTAATTCCTGAACTCCCATTCCGCACGTATAATTAATAATAATTTTACGTATATAACGAAATGCAAATAAACGTTCTTTTATATATTGAGTAGAAAATAAATAGTATATTTTGAAAGTGATCGATTTTCTGGCAGTGTCTTTTGTTGGATGAGAATTGATTATTTTAATAAACGATATATAAATTACGATTAATCGGGGAAGCACGGTGATCGATTTGGACTGAAATGTCGGTCCGCCGATGAGTCTGCGAGCGCGTCATACTGCTTACGGAGACGCACCAAACAACGTGCAACAAATAAGTAAATATAAAATCATGGTAAGAAATCATGGTCATGGTTACATTAATCATCTCATTATCATATCATATCATATCGTGTCATGTCATCAATGGTCATCGTCATATCATTAAAAAGAGACTCTTGCGTTGTACCGAGAGGTGCGTGTACGATGAGAAAAGAAAATTAATAAATAAAGAGATAAATAAATAAATAAATAAATGAGGAGGCTTAAGAAGGGGATTAACCGGAAGGGAAGGGTTCTTTAGGATTGAAATCAGATACGTGTGTGAATTGCGTGTGCTAGTGTGCTTGTCTGTGGTAGTGTGGTGCTATAAGTGTGCGCGATATCCTCGAACAAATTTCATACGGAGTGCTTGCAGAAATTGAAAGAACTCAGACGTATTTAAAAGTATTCTCACGATTTATAACCTGACCAACTCACACCTTTTTAAGATTAAAACTAAAATAGTAAATCTTGAGTCACACAACTTTATTTGACTTTTAACTTGACTTAGAGAATGGATGTTATCGACCAACAAACTGCAACGTTATCTTCTTATTATAAAGATAAGCATTTTTTATGCCAAGAGGCACTTTATCTTTTCTCGAAGAAATTGATATCAAGCAGGGAGAAAATTTATGGGAGAAGATCACGGATAAGCTAAGCCTGTTGGTACCAGAACAGCTACTGGTCTATACACAGACCATGTGAAAATCTAATAACACCTTCCGCTCTCTTGAGGAACGAAAGTGGAAAATTATTGTGCAACCACTTAGGAAGACTATAATAAAATCGATGGATAGAAATAGAATTGGCCCCAAGAGAATGCATCTGGAACAATCAACGTCCATAATTCCTCGAGTTTTGTTTTAATTAACCGAGAGAGGTAGCTGCTTCGATTTCAAATTGGAAATCTTTGACGTGCAGTCTTCAATTTTGTAACAGCTACTCAGGAAACTCTTAATTCACCAAATTGGATTAATCGACGCGAATTTTGCATCATAGACTGATTTTTAATACCCCTAATACCTAATTTCAAATTAGAATTGTAAATAACTTTCGACGTATCTCACGGCGAACAGAAACTTACTACATAAAAGATACTTTATCGATCACCTGTTTTTAAAAACATGCAAATTTGTTATCGCAGGAAATTCCTACACGACGAACTCAGCCGACCGGAAGATTTACGTTTTCAAGCTTACGGAATTTCCCGTCGCTCGCGAAACCTCTCAACTTCCCATTTTGAACTTTTGAATATTTTAATCCCTCCTCCCTGGCTTCTCGACTTACACTCTGCATTTTTTATCTCCCACCCTCTGCCCTATCCATACTCCAACTTCCCCTTCGTTCGCAGTTTCTATTAAAAGTCGAAACGCATCCTAAGCGAGGCAGCCGTAATTTGTTGTACCACGTAAGTTCGCGCAACGCGAAATCGAATGAACGCCTTGCAACGGTCGACCGTTTCTACAATATTTCCACGCCGATAATTAACCAGACCCGTTGAACACAAAGCGTTACCGTTCGTACGCCGCTTTGTGCTCGCGCAATGGAAATGAATCTGTCACCTCGAATAACGCGCGACTCGCACTCACCGAACCCCTTCAACGTAAAAGAGAAAATAATTGTATAATTTGATCTGGATATTCGTTAATCGAGTCTCCGCTTTTTCGCAGAAAATCAAGATCAAATTTTCGCACGGGCGACGTCGGAAATTGTATTCGGAGAGATTTCAGTCGAAAAATATAAATCAAAACTACGTCGAGCAGCGATGGTGCAAAGTATCAGAGACGCGTTGTTTGTCATCCGTTTTTCAACGAAATTCTCGCGGCCGCGATTCACCTGGGAAATCAGCATAATGTCGATAAGCCGCGAACAGCAACAATACCGCGGCTAGAGAACGTAAAGGAGAACCGAATGCATAATCGCCGAATCGATTTTCATCTCGGATACCTCGTGCTGTTTCGAATTCAACGATTTTAGCCAAACCGAGTTTGTCTCATTTCACGATATCTGACAAAATAAAATAAAAGGCAAAGAAAAAATCATTTAATAATTATTTCCATAAATCAGACAGTTTGATTAAATTGAAAATATTTTTCTAACTGCTAATTTCAGGATATCTATTGCCGGATCTTCAAGGACGCGGGCAATGAATATTTAAGTTATTTCACAGTATTTAATTAATTCTACAAGTTTTTTTCCCCCTGAAGATGGTCGGGCTCTTTATTTCTCCGAGGTTCTCGTGACGGGATCGCGATCACGGCGAAAACCTTTACGGCTTATCGGCTTTTGGAAAATTGAGGTTGGCGNTTATCGCAGGAAATTCCTACACGACGAACTCAGCCGACCGGAAGATTTACGTTTTCAAGCTTACGGAATTTCCCGTCGCTCGCGAAACCTCTCAACTTCCCATTTTGAACTTTTGAATATTTTAATCCCTCCTCCCTGGCTTCTCGACTTACACTCTGCATTTTTTATCTCCCACCCTCTGCCCTATCCATACTCCAACTTCCCCTTCGTTCGCAGTTTCTATTAAAAGTCGAAACGCATCCTAAGCGAGGCAGCCGTAATTTGTTGTACCACGTAAGTTCGCGCAACGCGAAATCGAATGAACGCCTTGCAACGGTCGACCGTTTCTACAATATTTCCACGCCGATAATTAACCAGACCCGTTGAACACAAAGCGTTACCGTTCGTACGCCGCTTTGTGCTCGCGCAATGGAAATGAATCTGTCACCTCGAATAACGCGCGACTCGCACTCACCGAACCCCTTCAACGTAAAAGAGAAAATAATTGTATAATTTGATCTGGATATTCGTTAATCGAGTCTCCGCTTTTTCGCAGAAAATCAAGATCAAATTTTCGCACGGGCGACGTCGGAAATTGTATTCGGAGAGATTTCAGTCGAAAAATATAAATCAAAACTACGTCGAGCAGCGATGGTGCAAAGTATCAGAGACGCGTTGTTTGTCATCCGTTTTTCAACGAAATTCTCGCGGCCGCGATTCACCTGGGAAATCAGCATAATGTCGATAAGCCGCGAACAGCAACAATACCGCGGCTAGAGAACGTAAAGGAGAACCGAATGCATAATCGCCGAATCGATTTTCATCTCGGATACCTCGTGCTGTTTCGAATTCAACGATTTTAGCCAAACCGAGTTTGTCTCATTTCACGATATCTGACAAAATAAAATAAAAGGCAAAGAAAAAATCATTTAATAATTATTTCCATAAATCAGACAGTTTGATTAAATTGAAAATATTTTTCTAACTGCTAATTTCAGGATATCTATTGCCGGATCTTCAAGGACGCGGGCAATGAATATTTAAGTTATTTCACAGTATTTAATTAATTCTACAAGTTTTTTTCCCCCTGAAGATGGTCGGGCTCTTTATTTCTCCGAGGTTCTCGTGACGGGATCGCGATCACGGCGAAAACCTTTACGGCCTTATCGGCTTTTGGAAAATTGAGGTTGGCGTGCAGCACGGGACCCACCGAGGGCTTTCTCTTCTTTCAGGAAATTAATCCACGCCGCGATTCTTACAAATCTTCCCAATGCTCGCTGCGATACCGAGGAGCTTCTCGCGTTAATCCTGCTAAAAACGGAATCGCCCCGTCACGCCCCCTTCCGTTTCCTACGTCCAATTCTCCTTTCTTTCCCTAACGTTTGTTCAAATCTATTTGGGAATCTTGAAACTCGAGATCGGTCAGATACAAGCTTTTATTTTAATACGCCATAGTGCATTGTTTCGAAACGATGCAAATTAATTACGAGTCAAACGATGAAATAATTGTAATACATTAAAAATACGTTAGAACCTGCTGCTAAAATGATTGACTAAGAGGTGAAAGAAATTTGTACGTTGAACACGAAATTAGAACAGAACCGGAATAAGTACTTGAGATTAAGAAATCACGATAGTTCAGCAGTATATAAAAGCTCGATTACCCGAAATTAATTTATCACGATCGTTTCACGGATCCTCCGGTGTTCTATACGAAACTCGCACGACAACAGGAAGAGATGTATTAGAAAAACAACCGGCACGTTCGCCCGATAAGTTTCGCGTCACGAAAACGAAATCGTGTGCTAGCTTATCGGGCAGTTTATCTTACCGGCTACAATTGAAAATCGAGCTTCCTTCCCTAACACGAAGCGGCAGTGTTTCAAACCTTCCTTTAAGTACTAGCCGATCAAAGCTGTCATCCAAGACTGCGACTCAAAACTGTGTAATTTATATACTCATTAATTATGCTGCAGATTTTTAAATAAAGAATGCGCTTCGAGTGAACTTTTGCCAATGTGTACTTAATGCTCATACGTTTGCGTCGCATGCTGTGTTTACATTTTATACGAATCTACTGTCTGCTTATTAAACGCTGAATGAAATGTTTGCATGTTAAGCACAGATCGGTTCCACGGGGCAAAGATTGACGAAAGGGTTGAGAGACGTTGAAAGCGTTTCCGTGTCGGGTATCAGTCGTTTCCCCTGTTTCCGAGGCAGCAGATGCGAGAATAATAATATCCCTTGAGCCCCCGGGGCTGCTGTTACCAGTTAATTAGCGTTTCGCGAGGATTAACGATGATGAGACTGCTGCCTTCCTTGAGATTGACTCTCCGAGAGATGAGTTCAGAAATGGGAGATCCTTCTGACTGACTGAAGATGTTCTACATTCCAATCAGTTATTTACTCGAATAACTAAAATTAACGTCGCACCTTGTTTGATTAAGCTGACATCATATGACAGAACTGAGTTGTTCAAACTCGTGAAGATCGTATTGAGAAAAATTTATGATGTAATCGCACTGAGTGGCAACGAGATGGATCAATACGATTTCAATTCGAGAATAGATGAAATCAATCAAAGTTCAAAGACGCGGTTCCAAGATTGTACTTGAAAAATTTACGATGCCATTAAGCTGAGTAACAATGAGATGAATCAGAATCGATAGAGTTCATAACACAAGTAAGACTTCAACGCGAGAACAGATGCGATCTCCAGGAGATGAATAATTGGTCCGGGGCTGGTGATTAATTACCGCAGCACCTGTCGCCTCGTAGAAAACCACCTCGACTACTCTAATCTCGTCTCTTGATAATAACTCTCCCTTTGACAGCCGAACGTTCGGCTATCGGGTTTGAACTCGAATTAGGATCAAAAGACCGAAGTACCGATTAGCTAACAGCCAGGAACCGAGTAGTAGCGCCGACGAATAATTAACGTTAATTTACGATAGCGTCGCCAGGAAGACACAAGGGCTGCCGTGATATGAAGAATTAATCGTCACGTAATTTAAAACACAATGTTGGACAACGAAAGGAACAGAAACTAGATCAGACTGATTAATTTCTTGTCTCACGATCTTCCTACTTCGTGTACCTGGTCCCTTAACACTAGATTGCCCAAGAAAGTCATTTTAACTGCTTTTTAATTTCAATTAAAAAAATATTATGTTTACAATTATACAATTTCTTAGAAGTGTAAGAAAAATATAATATAAGAAAATATTACAAATTAATTTTAAATAAATTTCTTTACACGTAAGTTATTCTTTCATAACGAAGTCGTTTCGGCTGCTTTTGGGCAATATAGATATGTACCAAGTTTTAGTCTTTCTAGTGTTAATCTAATCACATCCTTACATTTAATAAACTGAAAATGCTTCTCTCATCTGATTTTCATTTCATTCTGTTAAGACTGGTTTTAACCAGAAAAAAAATTGTAAAATGTGTGCAATTCACCTCCGTACGTTCGAGTCACGTGAACCGACAAGACGATAATTAAAGCAGACAATCGTTGTGCATCGGTGAGAACGTGTTTCTTTTTGGCTAAACGTGCGTGTACAAATGTGTTCAAGGATTCAGGGTGGCAAGATGAGAAAACGTTGGAGGAGAACGAAGAGAGTGTACGAATCCGAAGAGCATGTACTTCACGTCGTAATCGAAGCTGGCAAACAACGATACAGAGCGCGCAAAACAATACGAGATTCAAGATTACATATACCTCGCGTATATGTGTAAAGAGAAAGAGGTATGTACGTAGAAGAGGGGACGAGTCAAATGACAGGGAGCGTGTGCGTTCGTTTTTCTCTTTGTGTCATGTTCTGTATACATATATGTGTGTCCTCTGATGAAAGTGGCACGAGAGATTTTTCTCCTCGTTTGTTCTACGCGTGACTAGATTTACTTCCTACTGTTTCTCTCTGTCGTTTCGAATATTCTCAGCCGCTGCATTTCTCTCTCTCTCTCTCTCTCTCTCTCTCTCTTTCTCTCTTTCTTTCTCCCCTTTCCAATGTGTAAAAATGAGGAAAAAGAATACGAAAGATTTAAAAAGTAATTAAAATTAAATGTTTCTTGAATGAAATAAAAGTAAGTATAAAAATGTGATCAAGTTTTTCAATTGGAAATAGGTTTAACATTATAACTGATACAGAATAAAAATAAATGATCGTTTTTATATAAAATAGGATTTGAAACAAAATATATGAAGAGACTTTGAAAATGTAGATTTTCAAGAAGGAGAAAGAGAGAGAGAAAGAGAGAGAGAAGGGGGTGAGTTTGAAACGAGAGGAGCGAAGAACGGCATGTGAGACTGGAATGCCGGACAAAAAACTTGGTTGGTGAGATCGAAAGCAGCATTTCTCTATCCTAAGACACATACGTGATTAATAAAAGAGGTAGAAAGCATGGGCCGTTTCATTAATAAATACCTTCGACTTGGCCTATTTAGACAAAAGCGTGCGACTACTATTTACATATAATATAATAATGATATAACAATCAGATAGAGGTACGTACATGTACAGGTGTTCCGTTAAAGATTACATTCAAATCATTTAACAATCATCCCATCGTCGATACTCTCATCAACATTATTTCACAAAAAATTCCTTAACGATATCACTTGCCGTAAAATATTTGTCAGCGAACGTGATTCAATGAAACAGCGTCAATGATATTATCGCTGATGACACGATTTTTCCCGAATGATCTCAACGTAATCCGTTTGACAAGTTCGTGGTAACGTCTGTATGTTCTTGTACGTGTTTTATTATACATATACGTATATATATCCATTATATATAGAGAGAGAGAGGTATTTAAACTTCGGAGGATGCAATACGGTAATATATAAATATGTATGCTGTTCAATCATGCTGTTTGCGATGGATTGTGACGTGCGAATTGTTTGCCTGTTCATCGTACTTTCGACCAAAGTTACCGAGAACTATGAAAGAAGATAGTCTGCATAAGAGCGCGAAGGTATGTCAACCCATGAACCGCCCAAACAACAATTAACATTTTACGTTCGATCGCAATCCAACGCGATGCAGGTAGCATTAGTAAAGACCCGCGGTACAGCAGAGAAGAATTAATCGAATTAACAAAAGATCACGTTACTCTCTCGAGAGGAAAGATTCGAACGCAAGATACATCGACTTGCTGTCAACGATTCTCTGTTAGTCTTCTGCTTTTGTCTCTGAACGTGTAGTAGTGTGAGTAGAATCTGTCGCTCTGTGTATACGCGCGCGCGCGCGCGCGCGCGTGTGTGTGTGTGTGTGTGTGTGTGTGTAACCGGGCTTGATAAAACCCTGGGAAACTCGTCAGAGAAGAGAAGTAGAGATAGAAGAAGGACGAGAAGATTGGAGAGTGGTAGGTTAGATGTAGCTTCGGAAAAAACGTATAGGTGTGTGTGGCAAAGTTTCATCAAATCAAATGGGCAGCATCTCCCGAGGGTCTCCTCCGCGACCGGAAGTGGCGGCAGCCGGCTCACCGGGTGCACCGTGTGTCCGCTGCTGCTGCGTCCGTCTCGAAACGATCCGTTCCGTTTTTAATCGTTTCTACATTCGCGAGCTCGTTACTCTACTCCAGCCTGGATATCAATTACAGAAACGAGTTCAACAAATTTAATATAACTTCTCGAAATAATAAGATTTAACTGTAACATTATTTAATCCAAGAATCGATTTAATGTTCCAGTAAATTAATTATTTAGAAATATTTCTAATTAGAGCGGTTAGAAATCATTTAGAAATACTGCAAATGTGCAAATCATTTTTAAGAATATACTAATTTACATTGAATCACTTTTTTTATATAACTCGAACGGAACAGCGAACAAATTAATACTGTTTTTTTAATTTTGATACTATGTTCTTTCTTTTAAGGATTAGGATACTGGATAAATGATGATAATCTTTTTTAGTTTTCTTCAGGTATCACGGTTCATCAAAAGCAGCTGCGAACACAGTTACGTAAGGTGCACCGAGCTGCCTTATAACCAATGGGAGCTAAATAATGATAAAATGCGGAATGCTAGCTAGTAAAAATGCAATAGCTCGTCTAACAACTACGAGAACTAACACCATTGGTTATATTATGATAATGTATGTACGTGTCACTGGCACATACTCGGCGGTGGAAAAGTGCGCTCGACGAGTGAGTCTTCAATATGACTAAACTTAACGCCTCAATATAACTCTGTCATTTTATAAGAATTCGAAGAAAATTTATTAACTATATACTCTAATCAGTATTCAATTACAAAAACTTTTGATTTATTCAATACGTATATATGTATATGTATAATATATTTAAAGTTAAAATGAATGAAATATAATTTTTTTTTTAAATTACTTTGTTATAATATTTTCGAATTAATAGCTCGATGAGCGCACTCTTCCGCACCGGTTTCAAAGTATATATCTCTTCTCCAAAATGCTGCACTTCATTAGGGATGCCACATTCCATTTACATTGACGAAGCTTTCGAGAAAAGGTCTCTCTCACAGAATCACGCGATCACACACTCTCTCTCGTTCGTCTTAAACCTAAAAACACCTTCGTCACGGTATCCTGCCGGAATTTTGCATCGAAATCGAATTACTTTCGAAACCGCCGATTCATTTAATATCATAATACGATATGCTATCTGAAAATTATGAAATGAAACGAATACAGCTGGCGAAACGACTGACAGTCTCATCGATCAAGGTAAATGGGAATCGGATCGGTTTCAGCAGGATAACACGAGGAAGAATAAAAGTCTAGCCTGGGCTCCGTGACGGGATCTCGTTCTCGCGAAAGAGGATTTCATCGATCGAATCGAACGTTCATCCGCTTTTTTTCTTCGCCCCGGTTTTCCTTCCCAACGCAGTCACATTACGCGTTCTATTTTTTTCTTTAATCGCGTGCAAAAGGATAGATCCCGTCACGTCCTCCCGGCGTATCGCTTAAATGCTAAACGGCATTCGATGGCAACGCGCGTATATTTTCTAACGGGGGAATGTCGCCGAGCTAAGTTATTTGCAATGCAAAAGTTACGTCGCACGGTGCCATTGTCGCTGTTGGATCTCCGGGCGCGTGATGAATGCCGCGGCTCGCGCTACGAATTACACGCACCGCCGGAGTCCGCTTTTCCCGCGATTTATCGCGCTTTCCCATCGGGCGACTTTCCCGTCGCGTCCGCCAAAGCAGCTTTCGTATATAGAGTTAAGTATTACTGCGACATTGAGCCGGTTCTTGATGGAAAAGCCTGCAGCCTCGAGATATTTCCCGCTATTACGGTCTACCTCTTGTTGTTCCACTCCTCTACGAGCTAATATTTCGCTGAACATTGCATAAACCCTGATAGAAATACCACTTAACATTTTAGTGGATGTTGTAAGAAGAGTAAATCCTAACATAAAACAGTTTCTAATATCAAACATTTTGTAACATTTAACATTTCTGCGTGATGAAAAAATCATGAGGAAATTCGGAATCGCTGAACCAACGATTTTTGTATGCGAATTCTTCTGCGAATTGAAGCATGAAGCTTATATATTTTCCCGGAGTACTATGAAACTTGGCACGTCTGATCGAAGTCGATCATCGCCAGCGAAAGAAGAGAAAGAGTGAAGAAGGACAGAAGCCGTTTCACCGTTACGGCTGGACAGACAAGCTTGGATAAATCGTCACCAACGAGTTTAATTAATCCCCTTTCAACGCGTTGTAACCTGCGACTGGAACAGCTTCCACTCGGAATTGGCTGTCGCAATGACGCGACGGATGTCACCGTTTCCTGTCAGAATTCTACCACGAACTGATTCCAGGCTAGCTTGTTATACACACATCCAACGACGAAATTTTCATTATGCGATATAACTGATATGAATATTTCTCGACTGCTCAACGATGATAGTCTGATAACTAAATATTCGGAATTACGATTCAGACTTCAGATACTGATGACAATGATATAAAAAATACGACGATCCGTGTGACAATATTTGAATTCGATTATAATGATTCCCA
>SHCU01000001.1:1630981-1666370 GCA_004307685.1 Ceratina australensis
TACCACTTAACATTTTAGTGGATGTTGTAAGAAGAGTAAATCCTAACATAAAACAGTTTCTAATATCAAACATTTTGTAACATTTAACATTTCTGCGTGATGAAAAAATCATGAGGAAATTCGGAATCGCTGAACCAACGATTTTTGTATGCGAATTCTTCTGCGAATTGAAGCATGAAGCTTATATATTTTCCCGGAGTACTATGAAACTTGGCACGTCTGATCGAAGTCGATCATCGCCAGCGAAAGAAGAGAAAGAGTGAAGAAGGACAGAAGCCGTTTCACCGTTACGGCTGGACAGACAAGCTTGGATAAATCGTCACCAACGAGTTTAATTAATCCCCTTTCAACGCGTTGTAACCTGCGACTGGAACAGCTTCCACTCGGAATTGGCTGTCGCAATGACGCGACGGATGTCACCGTTTCCTGTCAGAATTCTACCACGAACTGATTCCAGGCTAGCTTGTTATACACACATCCAACGACGAAATTTTCATTATGCGATATAACTGATATGAATATTTCTCGACTGCTCAACGATGATAGTCTGATAACTAAATATTCGGAATTACGATTCAGACTTCAGATACTGATGACAATGATATAAAAAATACGACGATCCGTGTGACAATATTTGAATTCGATTATAATGATTCCCAATTAAAATTCGAATTAAGATCACAGGTAAAACCTCTATCTTATAATTATTTAATTATTCTCTATCACATTGGTTGATACGAAGAAGATATCAGATGTTCCAGATTGTGATGAAACGATTTAAATTCAAGCTAGAGATCCCAGAAATATTATTGCAGATATTTCAAAAAGCTACAACATTGTTAAAATGGGTAAATTTTGATCAATAAATTAATAGAAAAACATCTTGACATTTGTATTTCATAATAGAATAACCAATCCTGGGAGTAATTACTTAAAATCGAGATTCATCCCATCTTAGATCACTATGATCTAAGATCACTATGATCACTCACTCTATGATCCTGCGCGACGATTGATAAACGATTCGATTATAGTTCTAACTACGAGGATCTCGTTTTATGAAAACAATTAAATCAAATTCGAGGATCGCAGGATAACTGAAATCACAAGATGCCTGTATTGCACTAACTTGAAGGATCATTATCAGAGGATTGAAATTTGCCTGGACGAGAGAGAATCGAGGCTCGATCATCATGGACAATGGACGTGGCGCGCGTGACGTCATCGACAGTGGACGGCGTTGGGTACTAGGTTAGTGGTACCTGACGGCAGCTTGATGAAGTGCACTTGAGTGTACTTGACGCAAAGACGCTGAATATGCAAGCTCACCGGATGCCGGCTGTCGCCGCGATCTATTACCGCGAATCTTATCCAGACCGCCTGTCATCCATATTGAAACCTATTTGCATTACTAACTTTTCCCTGCACGTATATGAGCGCCGGAGGTGATATTTTTTCTTCCTCCCTTGAAAATGTCGACATGTGACGGATAACGGGTACTGCACTTTTATATTTAATCGTGCAAGCAAGAGGATCTGATTTATACCTTCTTGAAACTGTTCCATTAAAAGCTAATACGTTCAACTTGTTAAACGATTAAAATCCAACCACATATTCCTGACATTCTTCCCTCTTTTTATCTGACAACAGAATCTATGATCTAAGTCGATTTAACGCCGAGTAACACGATGGAGCTGCTATAACTTTCTCCGCGCGAAAGAGCCATTTTGAGCCAAGGCTTTCGACGCGGAAAGTCGCTTGACAATGACACCACCCGGGTTTACGCGACACTTGGGAACAGTACAGCGAGATTACAAAAACGTTCGCGTTGCCATCGCGCTGCAAAAAGAACGACGAACGTCGGTTGGACCCAGCGTCACGACCCAGTTTTCACTTTCCATCCAGTGAACGAGCAGACAGCACCTGGAACACCGCACACCGGTGCGCTTTTCCTTCCCTTATTCAAACTTTCGTGGAACAAATCCCACGCGCGATGCTGCGTCCCAACCGACGAACGATTATGGTCCCTGGCGACACCCTCGCTGCCAGGATGTTCGCGTCGAGTTTTTTTTTTCTTTTTTTTTCTACGAGAAGTTTGGTCCCGCGAAGAAAAATCGCGGTGGGTATACAGGGGAGAAGAGAGGCAACAAAGGCGAGAAGATTGCGAAAGTTGCGCGAGAATAGAAGGACGTTTTGATGGACGAGGGAACTCGCGGATTAGTTCTGGTTTTTCTAAATCAGTGTGCGAGGGAGAGCAACGTGGCTCGAGCAACGCCCAGATGACGTGTATCGAAGGGGTTTGGGATTAACTTTCGGAAGGGAGGGTCGACGTGTTCCCGAACGCGAATCCATCCTGGCGTCGAGGATTTGTGGACCATAAAATCTCTCGCGACTCTGTGTGGCTTAAGTCTAACTGTATTCTCGGGGGTGGGTTGACAGGGGTGGCTCGCGGCCTAAGGGCAACGTGGGCTTACCTTGCTGCCGCGCTCGTTAAATATGATTTCCACGTCGAGGATTGGCCCGAATTGCTGGAAAAACAGAAACCCAGTTTTTATTACACGTTCATTTCAACTTCAACGATACGTGAGATAATGAGATATTCAATCATAATTTCATAATTATGCTTCTAGTACTATTATACATTCTGCGTCAAATGATTACTTTTAATTAAAGGTATTACACTACAATTACAGACATTATAAACGATGACTAAATAAAAATAAAAATGATAACAGAGATAAAGAATATGACTTACCCCGAACATTGCCCTGAGGTCAGGGTCTCGGAAGCGGAAAGGTATATTGCTAACGTGAAGGCGTTTTGGCTGACCCTTCAGGTCTGTACCCTGTGTCGCAGTCGCGGGTGTGGTCGCGCCCGAGGTGACAGG
The DNA here is from genome assembly GCA_004307685.1 of Ceratina australensis. NCBI lineage: Eukaryota > Metazoa > Arthropoda > Insecta > Hymenoptera > Apidae > Ceratina > Ceratina australensis. The sequence continues at coordinate 1,633,869 of SHCU01000001.1, forward strand.
CACCAGGGTGCTACCCTCGACGGCACCCTCGGGATTTGTTTCGTTGCCTGCGGGCGTAGGTGCAGGTTGCTGGCCACTTCCACCCGCGGCTGCGGCCGCCGCCGCCGCAACTGCTGCCTGAAACACCTCCGACTGTCGTCGAAGAAAATCCAAGTTACCAACGTTATTCACTTAAAATATATGTTTTGCATAACGTGAGATTGGCCGGTCAAAAATTAAATGCTATTCTATCGTCAAAAGTGAAAAAATTTTGAGAACATAGTGAATATTGCATGAAATGCAAACTGAAAAATAATTATAAATATTTAATGAACCTAATCTCGTACGTTTACTCATATATGTATAATAATTGATTAATAAATTGTTCGTTGAAATTTGCCGAAACAATTAGCTTTAATGCGATCGTTCTTGTGTCATAAGCGGTAAAGAAGCCGCAAGTGGAGTTGCCCGTAAGTGGTCAGCCGCACGGCCGACCTTATCTAGCTCGCACCACTAACTATGCTAAGTGAACACAGCTCGCGTATAGTCAGACACACAGCTGACCACCTGCGTTAGAGCGCACAACTTCTACCAATATTATTCTACCATATTTATGTCTTCCACGTTTCATCTTTGTCGTGGCCAGACCGCCGTTAGAGCTAAAGCAATTTGACCGAAGCTCTCGTATTAACAAACACTTAGCCGAAAGATAATTCCTGCAAACAGCTTACTGTAATTCAACAAAGCTTATCGCCGTTGAAACTCTCATTACGCAGAATTTAAATCCGTTTGAGATACAATCAACCGTAGTTACAAACTGATCGCGAGCACTTAATCAAACCTTCATTAATATTATAAAATTGACTGGAGTTTCGTACAATGCGAACGGAAGTTTGACGATGAATAAAATACGATTGGATTGGACTGCTACCAAAACCAGATGCAGCGCACGATAAAGATTTAATTTCCATTACGACGAATCGAAATCCGGCCGGTTTCCCGACGATTAATTTCGGAGCCGAATGGCGCGAGTCAAGAGGCGCTCGGCTCATCGAAAGCGGAATTAATGCCTCAGCTGTCCAAGAACGCGGTAGTCGCCGATGAAATTTAGATGGGGAACACGGAAGGTCCTCCATTCGCCGTGGGAGACTCACGAATTATTCATCGACCGTCGGAGTTGGTCACCGCCGACCGATACCATTAAAGATTAGGGAGAGCTTCGATACGCATTCTACGATGCGAGGAAACTATCCCGTCGAGGATTCAAACTTTTTCTCCCATCAAATGTTAGAACAAAAAAGTAGTAGAATTTGACATTGTGAGGAGATTCTTTCATTCTTCTCCTTCTAATGATAATTTTATTCATTCAAAAATTTCATACTACATATGTCACTCAGGTATATTAAACTATTTAATTAAGCCATTTAACTATGTTTTATCTTAGAATTTGCTAAATCATTTATCATAAACATAATTCGATAAGTTTGCAAGGTAATTGGGAATGGTTACGAGGTAATAACAGAGATGATGAAAGGAAAAATGAAACAGTCGTATAAAACATTTCTGCCGGACGGAACACACGCGGAACCAGCCCTATTGTAGGGTATTTAATCGAACGAAATTGCGCCGTTCCGGCTGTTTTTATTGCCTTCCCTATCCCATCCGTTCGTGACAATTTTACGAGCGTCGAACACTCGTTCCAATTAGGCGAAATTATTCCGATTTGACGAGCGACACTCGAAACTGTCCCCTACCCATTCGACATTCCACATTCCCTATCCGACACTAATTTATTGCCCACTCAAAATAGATTTAATTCATGCTGAATATTTAAATACACCATTTATAATTTAAAATAAATAATGTACCGATACGTCAAGTTCAGTGAAACGGTACAGACCCGAAGAACTTGTTACGAAAACAATTTTTATTGCATCTTTCAACGGTGTACTTTTGGATAGTCACAAACTGGATTTCAAGATTGAGTGCTATTAAGCCTGCAGAAAGAGCCTCTGGTGGATTCAACGAGGGAAGGTTTTACGGGGTTGACATGAATAATAGGAATTTCTTTCCTGGCCAGCAGAAATTTATCGTTCCTTTAAACTCCGATCATTTGTTTCCTCTTCAATTCCTTCAAGGGGCTGACCGTAAAAAGAACATCCCGGTGACAATGGTTGTGGGCCAGGAACTAAACCAAATCCTCGTCTTTCGCTTAAATAGCATTGAAGTCACGAAGCTACAAATATTTCTCACTTGTTATCGTAGAACTAGCAGCAAACCTATCCCCGCCAAGAGTAGAGAGAGAAGATGGAAATTGTTCTTTCTCGTTCTAATTGCGCAATGACAGCTCAGTCATTATCACTAGAAAGACTGAAACTTGGTATGTACATACCTATATTGCCCAAAACAGTCAAAATAACTTCATTGTGACAGCATAACTAATGTGTAACGAAATTCATTTAAAACTATAATAATTCTTAATATTTTTGTATATAATATTATTTACAGTTATAAAACAGGTTGTTAGTAAGTGTTAACAATAAAAAGAAATTTCTAAGAAATTGTATCATTATATACATAATTTTGTTTTTCTAACTGAAACTAAAAGTAATCAAAATGACTTCCTTGGGCAATCTAGTGTTAAAGAGAAATAGGCCTACTATTTTCGATCTTCTCTTTCCTTTCTACCAAGGAGACATTCTTTCTTACGTGCATCCCTATGGTTCCCTTACTCTTTATCTATATAATACTATCTTTACGTTTCTTATACCTGATCTAATAATAGTGTTACATGTCAAGTCTGCATAAAATAAACAGGACTCTTCGAATTAATTTTCAGCACGAATCGATGCTACGTAATCCCGTCGCGTAATTAGCAAGCGGGTCCAATCGTCGAGCTCATAAAAAATTTCTTCTCTCAAAACCGAATGCTTCAGAAACAGAGTTTCAAACTGATGGAGCAGCCTGGAAAACGTCGCGAAAGTTTCAGCGGTCGTAGGCGGGTGGAAAATCCACGAAACACTCGAACAACTCCTCTCGAGACGCGGCGCGGCTCCCGAATGGCGTACATACGCCGGCAGCTAACGAGAAGAAGCGTGAATAGAAAATTTTCGAGACGACGCGACGCGATATGATGGTCCGAGCGAACTCTACCCCTGATGTCAATGAAACTGGATTGTCTGCGAAGCTACCCTTCCCCGTCGAAGAACGACCATTCAGTGTGCTATTCAAAGGGAACTTTTAATTTGTGCCCTACCCAGCTATTCGATACTGTGCCTTATCCTACTCTTTTAATAACGATATATTATAAAGGATTTACGTTACGTAGAGAGTGTTCGAGATATTTTAAAAAATTCACAAAGTATTTACAACGGAATTTGGAGTGCACTAATTTGTAATATTTCTTGCGCATACCTTGTTCTATTATACGCTGGTATTTTTTTATTACATACTATTATACAGGGTGGATCGCCACATTTTGCCATCTAGATTTATGTTATTATTATTACGCATAGCAAACAATATTTCAGTTAAAGTTGAATGGTTTTGAGAGGGGCACATTCTGATGATACATGTTTTTTGTAGGCGAACGTGTAAAGGACATACAAAGATCATTAATGTTTTTCTTAATGGAATCACATATTTTTTACTATGTGATACTACTTCATATTCTTTACAAAAAAGTATTATTTGAAACATTATTTGCTACACGTAATAATAATGTCGTATACTAGAAGGCAAAATGTGGCGACCCTGTATGCGGATACTGCAGCTTAATAAAATTTTATCAACACTAGCATCATTTTTCATTAATTGAAATGTAATGTTGATCTTTAGAAACAAAAAACGTATTGATTGTAACGTTTAATCTTGAATGTAACGTTCAACTAAATTTTATGCACAAGTTTACAGAGTAGACACTTGAGTATTTGATACTTGCTGGCAGTTTGAGATTTCTAGTAAGATTCTTCGAGTTGAAAAGCGACCATCTAAGGATGCCTAATCTCAAAGGCGGTTCTGGAGGTAAATTTTCCGAAGACCCGTACAAGTTCCAAAGTACGCGACCCCGGGGATCCAAAGTGGATTCCGTCGGATTTCCTCGGACGCACAATCACACAGCTCTTTCTTCGATGGGGTAACTTGAAACTTTTCTAATATCAAAAGCAACTTCTCAAATTTTTCTCCATAGTATCAATCCTGTTTAAGTTCACTTTATACCTGTTCCCAACTCCCTGAACTATACCCGCTATCTACAGTTTCTCATTTAAATAAATCAGGTTCCAGTAACGAATTCATCTATCGTACGTTTTTAGATCTACGATGACACCATTATTCAAATGTTACGGTCGCCACTTTCGTCCACAATGGATTGAAATAGTCATCAGAACTTATCGAATTAAGTGATTAAAGGGAATGAGAGACATTTTCTGACATGTCCGTGGATCGCCAGAAGAAAATAGTTTGGTACGAAGTGATGAACGGTCTGCGGGTGGTTACGTAGTTAGAACGAACTGTACAGGTTTGCGAGTCGCTGACTAACATGGATCAGGATAATTGACTAAACGAGCGACGTGACAAAACGACCACGTCGCCCGGAACCAAGACATTGTTCGAAACTCTTTAACGGCTTAGGGGCCGAAATGCCTCGCGTGTTTCCCGTTGCTTTCCGGGTTAATTAAATACGATCCTGCGACAAACTGTCCCTCTAACTCTGAATCCAATTTCGATCACAAATTGACGGTTGATTTAATGCAGTTGCAATTAAAACATTTAATGAAGTTGTGCAAAAATAAGGAATATCATTTTCTCAGTGATGAAAATGTTAATGCGTTGAAAACGTAATTTTGCGGATCAGTCTGTCTTTTGGATGGAGAACGTTTAAGAAATAATAAAGTCTTACATCGTGAAGAAAGGGAGAACCTTTAATTAAAAGCTGTTGTTGACTAGCGGGGAATTCGAGCGGTAGAGGAGGTCCGGAATTCAGGTAGCAGCCGTCTAGTAAATCGAATCAACGAACGAAATTACTTTAATTAGCGCGGCTAATTAGGCCGCTTTATGAGCCGCGCTAATTAACGCGAATGCGCGACGCGACGAATTATCGCGAGCGAGCACGCGCTTTTAAACAAATCCCGAATGTTTAGCTAGCTCGCCGTTACAGAATGTCCAGATTCACGGAAACACTGTATTTGTTTGATCGAAGCGCATCGAGGGGTCTAGTCTGGTTCTCGTTACGAGAAGTCTGCTTTCAAATAAATGACGGGGCAAATTTAATTCGCAGAATCTGGGATAATGTCGTGATCGAAGTTCAATCGAAGCTTTAATATTAATATTCACATAGTTAAATTGTTACAATTATATCCGTTTTATTACGATTATATTCGAAAACGGTATTCGCTAGATATAGCTCAAAGAGGAAAACAGATGTAGGATATATGAAAGAGAGACAGGGGGTTGATTGAGAACATGCCCTGATAAGATATGAAAAGGGAATATGGGGAGAAAGGGGTGGGAAATAAAGCAGAGAGGATTTAAAATGAGCATCGGTATGGATGAACAGAAAGACGGATAATATGAAGACAACAAAACTTGAAAGGGGTGACAAGCACAGAAAGAGTGAGTGCTGAGAACTGCGGAAACGGAGGTTAAGATTTGAATAAAAGAGAGAAAGAGAGATTAGATTAAAACTGAAGAGAGAGTCGTGGAGGTGATTTAGAGAAGGAAATCAGGGAATAGGTGAAAGGTGGGCGCAGAAAGGCAAACTGCAGACAAAGTGAAGCGCACAAAATAGAATATGGCGATAATGGTTTTAGTCGTAGTTTCACGTTTAAATTTTGTGAAACGCATCTTCATTCAAAATTGTAATAATGATCTATATCATACATGTATCGTTGTGAGATACTTAACCCTTTGCACTCGAGAGGCAACTCACTAATTTTACACAATAAAATATATATCACTGATTGAATTAAATTTGATTACTATAAATGTGTTATTTTAATATATTGTATTATATTGTAATGTATATTGTATTGTATTAATTTAAAAATTGTAGAACACAAAAATAAACAATAAATTCATATAACATATCATAATTAAAACAATAAAAAAATAATTATTATAAAGGAAAATTCAATAGATACTTGGAGAAAAAAATCCTCGAGTGTGCAAAGGATTGAAGGATTACATTCAAATGAATTGCAAAATGTTTTTACTAATGTAACCTTTTAAATTTATTCATATTCATTGAATTAATTCAAAACAACTGATAAACTCGTTTTTTTTTTTTTTCTTTTGACTTTGACTTCCACCACTTTCATATGTATGAGCACAAATATTTGCTGACCAATCTCAACCAGATGCGATTTAAGTATAAAAGGATTATCGTTACTCACGATAGCCTGTTGATCGACCCCGTTTGGAGGTGGCGGTGGACTGAAACTGGTCGCGGTCGGGGCACCGGGAGCGGTTGGATGCGGGGCACCGGCCGGGGGTGGCACCTGGGGACCGCTGGGTGGCGGTTGTTGGGGCGCACCGCTGTTGTCCTCTTTGACCGGTACCGGCGGGGGTGGTTTCACCTCACCGGCCGCGCCGGCCGCCCCAACGACGCCCGCTACGCCGTTAACCGGCGGGGGGAAGACACCCCCACCGTAGGGCGCAGCCATGCCTGTCTGCACCATGTGCTGCAAACGAAAACGACGTCAATTAGTCCAATTAATATCAGGCGTTAATCTCTCGCAGCTAAACTAATAGAATACACGGAAATGTGTACTGTGTACACTCGTGAGCCGCACAATTATCCCCCCGTTACATTTGTATTTCATCGTATCTTATCGGAACGATTCAATTGCATAATGTATACGACTCCGATAATTCGGCGGTTCCGTAATTTTTGGGTTACACTGCCGCTCAACAGTATGTGGACACTTAACGTGTTCGTGAAGCGTATGATATATAGTGTATACTCTTATTATTATTGAACAATATTTGTTGCTAAATTCTATTACAAATATGTATGTAATGTATTCTCCCAGTAACAAATTGATAATTTGGTACTGCGTTGCCACCCGAATCACAAGATTTGAATCCCACAGAAAAACTATGGGATCACGACAGCTCCGAAAACGATGTCTGAGATCTGAAAAACATTTGTGGGAATCTTAGAATCCGAGTGGAACCTTATTAATCGCGAAATGTAATAATGGCACAGTTAATAGCCAGAATGCCACGGTTAGTATACGCGACGGTGGATATATAGATGAGAAGAAGATATAATTACTTTTTATCATTCCCTATGAGATATTTAATAATATGAAAGTATGTTCTCCAACACTGTACGAACTGGAATGCATACATGATAATTAAATTTACGAAAGGTATAACCTTTTCCAGGTAGCTATACGAATTAAGGAAGTGTCCACCTACTTTTGAGCGGCAGTATACGTCGTGATCGCGAATATATAACAATCAACATGTACCTTGGAGATTGCAACTAATAAAGATTCTTGGAATACTATAACGGATACTCGACAGCGTCTACAAATAGCGTGATATCCTGGCACGGTTCCAGCCGAGCGTCGCGGTTGGCTTAGAATGGCTTAGATAATACCCGTGTCGCGAACAAAGGACATACACGAGTAATCCTTTCGTCTAAAAGGAAATTATTATCCAACTCCCTTTTCGTCATTCCTCTCCGTTCGAGCTGCTCTCGAATATACGAAAACGAGCCGGATACACCGGAGGCTTACGTGAGCGAAGCCTGAATAAACAATCAGCAGGTATCGAATCGTGGAATCTGTCGGGGCACCGTGCGGCGGCGAACACGGTTTGTTTTTGCATTTTAACCGCGAGAAACAAGGCGATGATTTGTGCCCGCATGAATTTTTCACGTGCACATACTTAGGGTCGCGACGGCGGCAATAAATACGCTCGATATTCTACGTACGCCGCTATTAAAAGTAGACGCCGCGAACAAGCCGCAAATCATTTCGCGTGTCGCACGCTCGCCGATTACTGACATGCTACAAACGCTCTCGCTTTTAATTCCGCGCGATGAAACCCTCCCCGTTCGAGGAAAACGATCGGCGCAGCTTTCCTCCCCGGCTCGTTCGGAAAACCGTCGCTTGGCAATCTTATCGTTAGTCTATTTGCTTGCAGTTTGTGAAAAGCGTGATATCATTTCAACAATCGGTTAAACTCGACGTTGGATGTGTGAAAACAATTTTTAAGAGAAATTACTAAGTACAGCGAATCGCGATGAGATCGACTGGTGAAAATAATATAAAATATATTTCCGTCAACCGTTGCTAATAATGGTTATTACTAAATAGCGTAGATAGCCAGCGTTAGTGTTAATGGAACGCGGCTTCGATTGCGTTTCACGATAGTAATTAGGGCTGATTTAGATGGGAATCGTGTCACGCGTCGTTATATATGACAGTGGATCGAAAGCATCGAGAAATGGGGTTAATAGCTCCCATCGGTTTAGTAGAATTAGGGCTGTCTTTGATCAATTTCGAAATGTACCGCGTCGAGGAAATTGATGAAAAGTTCGTCTAGTGTTCAAGGGCAGTAAAGGGATCGAGATATTTGAATAGAAGAAATAAGATCTCACTTGAAAAGAGGAAACGACAAAGAAATTTTTTCGGCCGAAGAATGAATGCCCGAAGAGAATGTTATGAAAAGAGCTGCCCTGAATCATCTTAATTGATCCTATCGTGTCTCGCGGCCGAAGAATAAAGAAGAAGCGAGAGAGACGCGATCCTCTGACCCAATTCCATCCGGGCAGAACCTAGGACGCATCATTCGATTATTTCACTTTCGCAGACTTTCCACAGGCAACGGTGGTTAACGCGATTGCCTGTAATTTTCATAAGCGAAACGTCCTTCGATTTAATTACAAATCTGATAAGGCGTTATAGGGAAGGAACTTCTTATCGGGGACATCGCCTTTGGAACGGTCGCTAATGATCGCTTTTTATCGCCGTTCCGCGTTACGAGAACCGGAAGGTGGGGCCACTTTTCTCGGCGTAAAGAAGATTCATTGAACGTTATCAGTAGGAGGAGGAAGAGGAGGAGGGACGGTGGTACTTGTTATTTTTTCGTAATCCTGGTGTGCGGTCGGTTCCGCGACAGTTCTCAAGAAAAACCGTCGCTTTTAACAAGCCCCTCGACTGTGCGCTGGGCTGTCTTTTTTTTCAGGATCATACAAGCGACCATTCAGAGCGTGTTTCCCCGTCGACATGGGTCGGCCTCTCGCGACTGTTGCGTGCGAGACAGAAAAGAGTATGGGCAAACCACTGATCAGGGTACAGAGAAACGTGTAATTAAATAAAACGTCGGGGTAGAAACGGATTCCTGTATGAAAGCTCGGATTTTATAAAACTTCGTGGAAATGCAATTTCTGCTTTTTAATAATCGAAAATTATACTACCTTGAACTTCTTGCAATTAGAGAATTTCGCAATAACAACATTCTAACGAATGTGACAGATACATGACAGGATTCTGAATAGTTTTGTAAATCCTAAGAATGCAGGATAATGAAATTGCGTTCTCACATACTACTACTTAGCAAGCAAAGTAAAATTTAAGACGACGATATTCGACTAATTCTTGATTAACCAACTTTTGTTGATGTTAATCTTCATTAGAAAGACAAAACCTAAAGATATTAATAAATCCATCACATTTTTAAAACGAATAAAACAAAGAAATGAAACTTTACTTCCTCCAAAATCAGTGTAAACGTAAAGCTAAATAAAAAAATAAAACATGTACCCAAACACATAAATGAATGAATTATCCAGCTATTAAGCCAGTACACAAATAAATGAAAACAAAAAAAATAAAAAAAACATATAAACATACAAAGGAAAGAATGCACACAAAAGAGCAAATAAATAAAGGTTATTTGTTATTTTCGTCCAGTTATATAATATCCATGTTTTTAACTTTTATTCAAGTGGAAAATAAAATAACATAAAAAACAGGATGTGAATTATTATTGCAATTTGTACGCGTAAAGTAATGATGCAGAATTTTTAATAGAACGATAGTACAGAGTGATGATATTGTAAAACAAGAAAATGCTAGTACCATCGATTTTTTTTACTACAATTCCCTTGCGTTATCAACTGGTACGTGGATAAAGCAGGGAACCTGGGTGACCGATCGTGTTTCGTTCTGACAGTGCAAAGGGGACGAACGCAGATGGGACTGGGGAAACGTTCAGCCGATTAGCAATTCGTGCATCGCCATGGGAAACCCTCCGGCGGGGCTATTGACGTGGGTTATCACTGACGCCGTCCAGCAATGACGTGTAACAGTCTCCGCGACACGGAAGCGTGATGACGTAACACAAGCACAGGTGCATCGGTTTCTAATCAAAGCTTTCCTTCGGCTATTTTTATTTTCTAATAACAAGCTACAAACGCGCCGGGCAAAGGGAAACCTCGAATCTGATTGACATTTCAAATGATCGCGAACGATCATTAAGAAAATTTCATGTTACTCCGGTACAGCGTTGGATAAGGAATTTAATGAAACCTCCATCTCTCCCCTGATCTGATCTAGAAAATCTGGTTTGATTATTCAACGCGTCTTCAATTATACATCCTCCGTTCACTATTATTAGCCGTGATTCGCTGGTTTTACTCGCGCTAAGAGCACCGACGTCGCGCGCAAAAACCGTAGCTTCTTGTATTTTTATACCAGACCGGTAACAATAAGGATAATAATATGCGGCCTTGCGACGTGACGCGATGTCTCAATTACCGTTCGACCGTAGATAAGGCTAATGGCACGACGCGGCCGATCGCCCGTTTTTAATTTGTAATCGTTACTGGACCCGGTCGGCCGACATTAATTACAAATCGCTGGGCTGTTCGACTATTTCCCGATAAGAAACAGGTATAATCGGCCGTCTAAACGATCACGTATACGTGCACGCGTCTCGGTGCGTTCGCTTACTTGTCTCGTCTACTCGGTTCGATTCAGGCGCGCGCTACCCCCGTTCGCGGAGCTCTCCGGTTTAATTGCTGAAACGGCATGTTAACTTACAAGTCACCGGGAGCCATTAAACGGCTCGTTGCGTCCGATGGAAATTCAACGCGTGCTTGCAATGCTAATTTATTAACGCCGCCGGAAACGAGCCGGCTTACGCGAAAAGGAAAATTTATTCGCGACTGGACCTTCGCGGTGCCGTCCGCGGAACGGGCCACGAGCAAATTCCCTGGTAATTCCATAAAGGGTAATGGATACAGGGAGATGTCGTCCATAGGTGATAGGAAATTTATATGGAGATCGTAGAGCTCGCGTTTCATTTAATTACAGCCAGACGATGTCGGATATTAAGTCCGCCTTTTTTATCAACGTAAGTGCCAAGTGTATGGTGTAAAAATATTTTAATGAAATATGTATCTCAGTTATGAAACTTTCAAGTGGTACTCCTTAGCCAATTATTGACGTGTTAATTTTTAGATATTTATATTTTAGATTACTTTTATGACCGAAAACAAAATGAATAAGTCGCGAAACTTGAAAAATGTTAAGAAATATGATATATGTATATACATATTTAAATCCAGTAGGTGTGAATTTTAAGAAGTACTACTACAGAGCAAAAATGTTTCAGATATTACATCATTCCATTAACACTCTCTACTCTAATTATTCAAAACAATTTTACTCAGTCGTTTGCTCCACAAGTAACTAACCGTATTTCATACAATAATAAAATTAATTAACGCTGCACGTGAGAAATGAGATAAGATGGAATTAAAGAAATAAAATATTTCAGTTAATAATTCAGGATACAGTGGCACGTGGTTCAGGTAGGGACAGATTAAAGGGTGGAAGAAGCAGCAGCCCTGTTCGGTCCGAGTCATCCCCTGAATTTGATGTTTTCACGCGAGGCGAGCTGGCCGCCAAGAATAAACCTGGAATCAATAGCGGACGAGCGGAGGAGATACGGAGAGGGTGGAGAGACACGGAGGGTTCGTTCGAGGATGGACTGTTGGGACTCAGGCATCATAGCAAGATACCTAAACCGCTTATTGTCTGAGCCGCTTAATCCGCGGATGGGAATGAGCGCGCAATTATAAGCGCAATACGGGCGCGCGGAAAGTGCACGATAAGCAACCCGAGGACGCACGCTGGCCCGTATCCTCCCGATTAAACCCCAACGAACATCTTTCACCGACAATCGCGCGCCCACTGAATTCTCAGCTTATGATGTTCGCGAGTTCGGTCTCGAAATTTATGGAATGCTTCATACGCGTTTCGAACGAATCAGTGTTTTAGATCTAGTTAAACACTCATATGTCTACTACTCTTAGAAGTATTTACAGACTTCAACGAGATGAAATAATACAAAGATGTCGCATAATTATTTTACAACTAGTTGGTTGTTGTTGTTGGTTGTTTCTCATTACTATTCTAAGAAATATATAGAGATATTAACATGAAGAAACTCGGAACGTTTGCGCTTTTATTTTCAATAAGTGACGACCTGTTTGTGAATTAAGCGTCTTAGTTCCGAGGTAGTCGAATTCCTGTGCACCTCGAAGTATCAAAGAACGGGGGCCATTATGTAGATATTTCTGATCACCCAGATTCCAAGATACGCGTGCATCGGAATACCTAAACGATATTCGCGCGGACCTGTGTATCTACGAGTGGTCTATCTGCCTAAACACACAGCACGTACGCAAAGCATGTGGGTTCACCGCGAATGTCATATAAGTGTACGTATATACGTATATACATGTATAGATTCGCCAGGTCCCTGACTACCTATCTGTCTATGTAGACTCAGAATGCTCTATATAAACACAGAGCCAGCGTTGGTATTCAAGCATTCAGCCACGCACAATCTACATACCGTGTCTCTATATAGACTCAAACCACAGCCAATAGAGACACCAAGAGCAGCTGCTTCAAATGAAATATACCTTTGTAATAAACGCAACGTTGAATTACGTCTCTGATAGATCGATTATAACCACTGGCAAAAAACACCGCGTAAATACATTTAACGAATAAGAAATTCAAAATTATTTCGAATATTTCCGCATGTTATGAAATTACAGTCGATTAAATCATTTTCGGCCCGGGGATTGTTCGAAACGCAATTAATTTTAATTCAGTATTAAATAACATCATTTCAATAATGAAAACTACAGAATTCGTTTATACATGTTACATCGCATGTTATGCAAATGCAGTTGATCAAATCATTTTTGGCCGGGGATTTTTCAAAACGCAATTAATTATATTTTAATTGAGTATTGAATAATGTCGTAAAAAAATTTTGTATACAACATATTGTATGTTATTACGTTTGATTAAAATCTTGCTGGGGTTTGCGGGGAGCACGATCGATTACGATTTGAAATGATGCCAAAATTACTTATAATTGAAGAGACGCGGAGAAAAGAATGCTCTTTTGGAAGCAATTTGTAATTTCATTAGACTAGTCGAGGAGATTAATCCAGAACCTGGAAGCCATGCGCGATATCGAACGGTGAGACGATTGCTGCTCTCGGCCGATATCGAGGCCGATATTAAGGCATCGGCTCGAGTTATTTCATTCCGCTGGGAACTAGACGCAGATAATTCTTTTCCGGCTGCCGGGGCGCAATCCAGGGGCAGATTCCAATTTTATTGGACATTCCGATTTTATTAGACGGCCAAATAAATTAAAGTACAACCGTCGCTTGAAACGGCTATAACGGTTCCAATTCCGTCGTATTACCCGATATGACTATGTGACGTTTTGACGTATCCTGTCAATTGTAGCTCGTAGATCGCGATCATTCGGTGTCGTTTGTATTTTACGGATATTCAAGTACCATTATCAGAAGAATAACATTTCATCGGTAACGTTGCCACGCTCGAAACAAATTAATTATGGACATTGTTGTTTAAATGTTATATAGAATTGTATATAGGATCCGACATATGTACGTCCAAGATTAAATTGGATTAGCATTTTATTGATGATGTAATCAGGTACTTGATCAAACGCGTGTAACTTAAATCTATATTTGTATCGCTCTATTACATGATCACATCATTATTACATCACGTATGATATCATTCTTCATTATCATGATGATGCTGATGGTTGGATATCGAAGTATCAAAGGCACTCGTCGTTCAACGTTGCTATCAAAAATCGAAAAACGTTTCAAAAACTAAATCGAATCTATCGTCTACGGTACCAATTCCGGCTAATTTGTTTCCGCAGCGATTCGAGTATTTCCATTCTCCATTCCCTCCGTCTGCTCTTTCATCCTCTCGCCCCGCGCAAGCGCGCTCCAAGTTAAATACTCTAATTCGTATTAATGGATGGCTCGTTGCCAGTGGTACGTTTCTAAAGGGGCTCTTCCCAAGCTCCGGACAGAATGGATTCCAAGCGAGAGCGAGAGAGAGAGAGAGAGAGGGAGTTCACACCAATTGACCAAACCATCGATGCCCAGTCACAGCTACGTGAGACCCTACCATAGGGGTATACTCCATTCAATATGACCCTTCCTAACAGCGACAAGGTTTCAACTAACTTTAGAGCCAGAAAATTGTACGTAATATTGGAGAAACAGAGACTGACATCTGCAACCGGAGAGATCTAATCCAAAATGTGAAGAAATCACCGACTGATTAACTCTTTTGAGCACGGTGGGATTAACAGTGTCCTACCTTTTTGACGTATTTCATAGCATGGTGGAACATTTTTAGTCCCACCTAGAAATCTTGCAGTAGCTGCATTTTCATAGGTTTATACTTCGTCTTATTTGCATAAAGCAGTTGGTAATGTCTACGAACAATGTTACAAATGTATTCCTTGTGTTGACAGCATTAACTATTAGTATTTTGTTATGTTTTTACATGATTTTATACCTTTATTAATAAAAATATACCAATTTTGTTTCATTTAAAACCTGATAAAATTCCTGTGTAACGTAGGTCTATTTTTTGTCTGAAATCCTGTGCCGCAAAGAGTTTAGCAGATTATCCTTTATTAAATATATAGAACTTTTCCTTCTTGTTTCTTCCATGTGTGAATACTTGCAGTATTTTATATATTTTATATTGGATGCTCGAAAAATTTCATTTTTGATAGATGACATTAGCTTAATGTACCAGAAACAGATTAAAAAAGAAAAAGCCTGATCAAGTCCTCCTGTCTGAGGTTAAAGATTCCAATTAATAAGTATTTACCTGACCACTTAAGATTCTTAATCCTTTAAGTGCGGAATTTAATTTTAGAAATCTTATTGTCTACTAATTTAAATATACAAAAAATCTAATACTTTGAATGCTATAAATTAATTCAATAAACTCTAACACCTACAGAATTCATGCGAGCGATGTTATAATAAAATCAATTGTTTCATACGAGTCTCTTTATATTCAAACAGATTATCAATATTAATCGAAAGAAATTTAGAATGACGTGTATACACGTCGAACGCAGTTAACTGGTTAACACGGAATGAATAATAGTTACGAATAACGACTGATTCTCAAATCGTGTAGCTTCGCTACGTTGCCTAAGCAACGTCGATGAACAGGCTATCACTCGATCACGGTCGAGATAGCGTCGTCGTCGTCGGGGAGGGGACGAAAAAAGCTTCCCCGGTGTAAATAAAGTCACGTCCCAGAGGAGAAATACGAGTCGCCTATACTTAATTCAGGTTCCACGGCGATGGCAGCTGGATATGACCATGCGTGGGCACAAACCAATGTGGCTCGAATGGTCCTCCGCGTGTGTTCCAGTTCCTCGAATGGCCGGGAGCGGCGAGGCAAATGGCGGAAAGGGGGAGTAGTCGGCGGAGCATCGACGGAGAGGCTAATGGAACGAAGATTGCAAAATTGCCGGGCCAATTGCTCTCGCATCGCGAAACGTCCTTTCACTAATATTCTAACCGTCGGTCTATACTCGTTTCGAATCGTTTGGTATTTCGCGAAACGCGATCATCGCGTTAGTCCGTGGATCTTGGCCACTTCCGGCCTGGGAAATATCACATCCTTTCGCGCTACACAATCTTCCAACCATCCGAAGCGAAATATTTTCCTTCGCCTTTGTTCGTGTTTTCTGAACTATGTACACTTGACATTTGCCTCTATCTAAACACTTCTAACATTTCCCCTTCGCGAATCACATTTTCATATCTCAAACAGTATTTAAAACAATATATAAAGAAGACTGCAAAATCTCATTAGAAAAGTGCCTCCGGGTTCTTTTCATAGAACCATTGGTTTGTACTGACGATGACAAACTACTGCCAATGTTCCTCGGCGGCGAGGTATGTATGTATCTATGTACATATATTTATCAATGAATATTATTTATGAGACCTGCATCCATCTCCGAGGGCCGAGATGCGACAGCGCTTGAAATAACACGCATTAATCATTCTTACGTATTCGCGGAGAAGTTTCCCTCCAACCCTTTCACATCAACCCCGTTTATTTGTGCTACGCCCTCCCGTGAGAATCAGCCCGCGGAGATCGGTCTTATTTATACGCCTACAACCTCTCCTCCCATGCCGAGATACAACGGTAAAACGATGGCCAAAGTTATATTTAACGAAACTTATTTTAGCGTAGCCTTAGGCGAGACGTAAAATATAATAGTTTTTCACGAGATGATACGGATTTCAATTGTACAGAAATAGCGTTTGAATAGGATTCGCAAATGGCTACGAGAATCTGCAGCCGAAGATTATATTCCTAATCTTCATAAAAAAAAAAAAAATACGAAGCCTTCTCATTAAGAATTATAATCTGGAACGAAGATTAACACTCCTGAGCCCATTCATACTTTTACAAACGCGTTGAAGAATCTTCACATTCTCCGTTCCCTGTTCCGTCCCTCTTTACTCCGTCCATGTTGACCCTCCTCTTTTATGTTCTCCGACTTTCTTTCTTCCACCCTGTTCCCTCCCCGTTTCTTCTCGCTATGCTTACTTTGTTCATTAAGTCTCGCCCCGCCACCCCCCGTTACTTTTTTGTCTATGCTCGCCATTCTTCTTCGTTGCCTTCTTCCCACGGTCATTAGCATATCTCGTTGATCGCACGCGCTTCGTAAAATCGCGGCACTCGCGGGTTCGTATCGATTCGCGTGGAATCAACGTGGCTCTTTTATCGAGGGGCGCGACCGGAAATGAGGCCTGTATCTCCGAGGCGCGGGGCAGGAAATTGAAAAATTTCAACCGACTTCGGCGACGTTCCACTTGGTTTATCTCGCCTTGGAATCTTCGAGTTTGATCGATTCTGAAGAGCTTCGGTCAACAATAAACGTTTTCAACCCTTCTTCTTAACAGATCTTACCTAACCCATTTATTTCTCCTATTTTACTTCGAACTACCCACAAACGAAATTCCTGCATTCCAACGCCAAACGTTTCTGTCTATTCTATCGAAAATATTATTACGTAAATTGAAAAACCGGAACGAAATTCCTGCGTTTCAACGCCGAACGTTTCTCCTATCTATTTTATCAGAAATATTATTACGTAAATGAGAAATTGAAAAATTGAATTTAATTGGAAAATAAATTCGAACAACGGATAAGTACGTGAGAGTAAAAAGTGTAATGAGAATCGGCACGGAGGAATCTGAACCGATATGGATGATTTATTTCGTGCCGATCGACGACGCGTGACCTCGATTTTCCAATAAAGCGAACGTCCACCGAAAACTTTTAATTACTTGTTTGCGTTATCCGGTCTCAATACGCGTCGCCGCACAGCCGAACAACCAACATCCAGCTGGACTAATTTCCCTCTTACTCTCATCCCTTTCGAGGCTCGCCCTTCTTGTCCTCGAATGGTTAACGAGAAAACTTCGACGGAAGCACGAATAATAAATACGAGGGACGTGCTAACTTATCTCGAGTTCAATATCCGCCGTTCCATTCGGTAACGTGCCTTCAATCAATTAAATTGGAATTCCGATCGGAGAACAAATAAAAATTGTTTGGATACCTCTTGAAAATTTCATATTCCGGTTTTAAGTTGTATAAACATACACGATCGAAAAAAAAAAGAAATTATTTATTTAATAAGATCGGGAAAAGCGAATTGAGAATGATTCTGATTCCCTTCTGATTTAACATTAGTCCGATAAGTAATGTTCACGACGTTTAACGTTTCCTGTCTTGTAATACGGAATACCGTGACTCTCGGTTTTACAAGCAGCTCCACTAAAAGACTACACCGGAGAAGACTACAAGACCTGAAACAAAACTTCCGCGAACGAGCATCGAACGACTCGATTTCACGGATGGCAGGTCAAGAAAACTCGTTCGTTAGTAACTCAGGATAAAATTTTTTACTGAAAACGAGAACAGGTAGTATTAATCTATATTCTCGACCTTGTAACCAGCGTTTTCTTGAAATACAAGATCAGGTGTCTTGCACGCAGTTTCTGATTAATAAGACCCCGGATGGGGAAGCTGCATGTTAATTTCTCTTATATGCGCCTGAGCATGGAATCTCAAGAGAAAGAGTGACAGAAGCAACACAGCAAAAATCCGATAGGCTGGGAGACTCAGGTACGAACGATAATAACCTGATGTCCCAGTTCGATTCACAATTTTCATTGTTTTCGGAATCAACGAAACACGAAGCAAATATTACACCCGTCCTATTCAAGTCTCTTATCACCGAGGTACAAACTTTTACATAAAACGCGCGAACTCAGTCGAAAATATTTTGTAGCAGTTTATCAAAATTAATTTGTATACTTCCGCACGCGGACAGTCCGTACTCGCGAGAGACATCGTCAGGAAGAGAAGAACGCGGTGGTGAAAGAGATCGCGCGAAAGATTAGCTCGACGTAAAATCAATACGATTTTACTCGCTATTGCTAGGAAAGGAGAATCGGTGATCGCGCTTGCGGCGTAAGATTGAAACGTGAATGGCAGCCGGGAACTCGATGCGATGCATCTCGCGAGAAACGCTTCGGGCTTCGATTCGGATCGCTAAACGACGCATCGCGTGCCGCACGACACACCCGGTATACAGCGACAAACCCCCGGGGTGGGGGGCGGTTGCATGTACACGCCGGGTTTACGGGGTGCACGCGTTAATTTGCGCCGAGCATGCGATTGCAAGAGGAAGAAACTGCGTTTGCAAAAAATTCCTGCGAAACGTTTACAAGTGATCTCTCGAACTGTACAGGCTGAGTCAATAATAGCAATTCTGCGTAAAATAAATCATTATGGACATGAGAATACAAGTGATTATTGTTTTATCTCGTTGGAAGTTGTTTCGCATGAATTTTGATGAAATTTATTGTTTTGTTTGTTTTTTACTTTGTCAAATTTTATGAAGTGCAATTAATTTTTATTTACCTACTGCTCAGTATGATTCTGAAGCTTTGGAAGTCGAGCTTTTGTGTAAATAGAATATTATTTTCCTGCTTCTATTTTTGTGTATACAAAATTCATAATGACGTAAGTGCAGCCGACACAGGTGATTACGAATCCTTAATCTTTTCTAGGCTTCCACGTTTTTATCAGATAATGAAATATGAATAGATGTTTATCAAAGGAAAGAGGAGAGGAACGCGATCAAAAGCGGCGTTATTTAAAGCGGAATTAAACAACGACGTGCGTTAATTGCCGCCGCTCTAGTGGCCCGTGAAATCGTTTTTGTCACGGAAAACGAAACTCCCCCTTCTCACCGCCAGCAGCTCTGCAATTATCAACTTTTTCAATGAAACCCTTTCCAACTCTTTGATCAATGTTACCAAGTGTCTTCAACACTTCTGCTGTCTTCAAAGACGATATATATAGTATATACACGACGCAATTAACGTTTCACCTGCTATTTTAACAAACATCTCATTTCAAAACTGTTAAACATCTAAATCTAAAATAAATTTGCTTAATCGTTATGGAAAATTATTTTACCGATTACACTTCTTTAGTACAAATTAAATACGTATGTTCCAAGACAAGTTTTATATAATATTATGAAATGTCATAATGCACAAATATTTTGTAATAACTGTGGACGAAAATATAAAGATCGTTTATAAATACCAATGACCACATCGCCAGCGTCGTTGCCAGAAAATTCATTATTTTGCCACTATAGTTAAAATTATTATTCTTTTAGAAATCTGAAGTTCTTGTCTTTGTGGGAAGTAGAAGAGTGAATAAATTGAACCCTAACTGTCCTGATATTCATTGACAGAGTTAACTTTATTTTTTAAAGACGGTCTTATAAAAATGGGACGCACGCTTCAGTCCAACTGACAACAATCGAACCTTGGCATGTCAGAAGTTTAGCTCTAACAGAAGAATGCCTTTCGTTTCCCTGTGGAAAACTAACAAATTCATTGGGATAAAAAATTCTAGGAAAGTTTTATTACCCTCTTTAGGAAATAGTTTTTGCCGCACGAACGCCAGATGCCAAAATCTGTTAGTAACCCGTCGCGCAAATCCCCATCATAAATATTGTAAAGTAGCCTTCTAATGGCCCTGGCAAGGACATGCTAGAGACAAAGACGCTACGTCTCAAGCATATTTCATGGAATGTATAGAACTAGACAGTAGTTTTTAATCCCCATAGAAACTGACCTTTTGTACAAACAGTTAAAAAAAAGGAGGCAAGTTTGAGGGTAAAATACATGGCAAGAATGAAAGATTGTCTTTGTTAATTGCCTTTCTGTTCATTTTCATACAGTCAACTTAAGGACGGTTCCATGTTAACTTTTACGAGGTCAATTTCCCTTGATATTTCATTTATAAATTAATAACTTTTCGTTCGCGTCCTTTGATCTGTCAAAATCAAATTCACGAATAACGAAAGTTAGCTGTATTTTAATAGGAAAACTAGTGGCCAACTTACTAAATTGCTTTCGTTGATAATTGGTCATTATTTTTTTTAGTGTAAAACAGGTAACTTCGTGGTAAAAACAAAGTGAAATGGGACATTCTAGTGAATTACAGAAAATTTTCAGTGAAATCTTCGTGTCAATGCGATCGTTTTAGATGAAACTTGTTCTAAATTGAAAAGGAGCACAATAAACTTCATAAGAACGTTACATCATTGACAAATTCCTAAAGATACGATTATAAGAGATAAAAAACGAACTCACTAGACCTATTCGCGTGTATAATAGGGTACGCAGTATCCGACGCCAGTTGACCACCTTCAGGCTCAAGCTTGCATCGGGCCGCGGCCCTTGATGTAAAATAAAACAATTTGAATTTCATTTAATCTCGAAATCAATTGTACATATTACACCATAGATATTTCACATTATTCATATCCCCTGAATTCTCTAATTTCCTACGAATTTAAGAATTTTATAGGCAGAGAGAG
The DNA here is from genome assembly GCA_004307685.1 of Ceratina australensis. Lineage (NCBI taxonomy): Eukaryota > Metazoa > Arthropoda > Insecta > Hymenoptera > Apidae > Ceratina > Ceratina australensis. The sequence goes on from SHCU01000001.1 coordinate 1,655,187, forward strand.
TGAGCGCTTTAAAAAGTGAGAGGAGAACTCCGAAAGCGAAAACTTGAGCTTAATTACAACGTCCATCGAGACCCGTCAAGGCCCGGCGCTCCCTTCGAAACGATTTTCAAACCGCCTCGTTACTTTCCTTCCTCCTCCTTTTTTATTCACGTCCGAGGGAGCCGATCCGGGCGAGAAAGGAAGGTTCTCGGGAGTCATGTCGCTTTCACCATCGCGGCGCGCACGCCGCCGGGAAATAAAAACGGCCGGGGCTGGAAGGGACAATGCAACCCCTATGCGACATCCTGCGAATGCGCGACCCTCTTACCATAACAAGAGGCTTAGCTAACGAGCCGGGGAGGTTCGAGTTCGAGCCCCAACACCCATACACCTTTTTCTCGTACCAACACTAACGCGTTAACAGAATCGCTGCATCCATTAAAGAAAGATTTGCACATATCGTAGCTGTTTCTATTGTTCAATTCCTCTGATATCAATATATTAAAATATCAGAGAGAAGAGCATTCAGGAATCGACAGAAATAATTATTACAATCATATACGGACATTATATAAATTTTATCAAATTATCAAATTTTATCAAAATAGATGACGCGTAGAATTTATTTTCATTTCGATGTAACAATTTTATCATCCTCTTTTTTAAATGCTCGACAAAATTGTGATCTGTTTGGGAAACTGAGAACCGCTGCACTCTATTGAATACATTACCGGTCGCGTGTAAACGCGAGGCCCCCATGAAAATGGACCCTTTTCGAATCATCCCCTCGATTCAGCCGGAGGGTAGGTACCCGGTTTCGTTGCACACGACATATGGATGCAGCGGGAAAGATTCGCTGCGTCGAACGTGAAAAGCGAATAACAGTCACGTGTCAAGCCTTGTCGTAATTAAACATTTTTCACATGAAATTATATAGTTTCTTCATTGAAAACGATATTCTAAATCATTTCTTATTCGATGCATTGAAGATGATATTCATTTCTTATTCGATGCATTGAAGATGATATTCATTTCTTATTCGATGCACTCTTTTCAAATACATTTGCCCATACCTCCTATAACGTGATAAGATAAAGTACTTCAAGAATAAGGAAAATCCTAAGCCTCAAGATAACGTGCTCCGATTCCTTTCACCCGATCCCATCTCTGGGATCGTAACTGAAAACAATTTCATGCAGATCGGACTTTGACTTCTTTGCAAAGAAATGCAGAACTTTCCCAAGGTAATTGGCGATGGCTCTTTGCGAACCATAAATTGAGACGTAAAAAGAATGAACGGTACCCGCCGGTAGAGAGGAAATATTGGTTATATCTGTAATTTTCTTCGCGAATAAGATCTCAGACGGAGGCGAGAAAATTGCTCGCGAAAAGAATCTCGTTCCCGGTGACGATCCTGATCTAATTTCGTCGATGAGACGCGCGGCATTCTCCCTTACGCTCGCGCGAAGAATTCGATTTGCCACGCAGAGGGGAGAAGAAAAGAGGCAAGTAAAAAAGGAGAGGGAATAAATATAAATAGGGTGTGCCTCTGAAAAAAAAGTCTCAGAGCTGATCTTAGCTCGACGGAATTCTTATAAAAATTAATTAGATCGTTTTTTGAGAAATTAATAACCAAGCGTATCGAATAATTGCTTTACGAGCTACAAATTTAAAAATCATTTTACCTCCGGCAAGACGTTTAAAAAAAGTCAGATACTGGATGAGAATCCTCAAAAAAGTAAAAACAAGGAAACGAATTATTACTTCGTTCTGGACATCCGAACTTCATATATTTAATTCATTTAATTCACTTTATTTTATTAATTAAATTTCACCGAAAACCTCATTCCGGTAATAGTAATCCCATTAAAAGTTGCTAAAATTCAACTGGATTTTATCTCCGTGTAATCGCATTCGTACAACATGTATTCGTAAGGCACGCGTAGGTATTTTCATTCACAAACGAGTGTAACAATGGAACGCGGTTTGCAGAGGAACGTTCATCAAAGGCGCGGACAGCCAGCGGCTTGAGCCCGTAATTCCGTTCTAGTGCGAAAAGCCGCGAAGGTTCAAGCGGCTTAAGTCGACGCTCGATCATCGTTTGAACCGCACGTTCACGTGGACTCGCTGTTGCCATTCGACTCAACTTCTTACTCTAATTGGCCGAGACTCGATTTGGTTAATTGGATTCGACGCGTTGACAACCAGCCGCGTTCTTTTTCCAAACCAACCGCGGAGTCTGTCGCTTTGAACGTAACTGATAGTACTTGAAAATTGGGAACATTTTTGAAAATCCATCGCCCACAAATTACACTGTAGTTTATTTTAACCCTTTACACTCGATGAATTTTTCCACAAATATTGCGTGAATTTCTTACGTGCAAATTAATGTATTAAAATTATTAAATTTTTTTTCTTTCGACATTTTTTACATTAATTTATATATGAAATTTATGATAATTAAGTTTAATTCAATCAATAATATATTGAAACAGTAATTATATACTTATGTAATAATTAATTTATAAAACAGATGGTGACTGAGAATCACCTCTCAAGTGCAAAGGGTTAAAGTAATCTAAATGCCAAGAGAAATTTTAATTTTTTCATTTATCATTCAACATTAAAAAACATCCCCTTATTGTAAATATATATGTATATATGTATACTATTAAAATTGTATTAATGATCTCCTCTCGACGCGTGTAATTGGTAATAATTGTATGTAGCAAATAAAGAACTCACGCGTCTCAGCAGGTGGTTAGATTTTATGCTCTCATGCTCGAGAGTGTAAGTACAAAATACAATAGGGAGTGAACGCGTTAAAAGGAATTAGGAACTGTACGTTAACGCGTTAAGCAAACTCTAGCCGAAATGCGCCACGTGGTAATTGGAAATTACATATTGGTAACGGTTTAAGTGCGAATAAGGGAAGGAATAACAGTGTAACCGTCAAAGTTGCTTTAAAAGAGATTTATGAAAAATTCTGTGATGTACTAAGAGTTGTTTGTATGTGTGTGTTTCTAGAGAGGAACTAAAATTGTCCTGGACTATCTACGTCACTTGGTACTCTCATCTAACCATGACCTTTTTGATGCTACCCACTCTTTAATATTTCAAGCATTTCGTGGTGTACATCGATATCGTATCTCTCGAGAAAAATATGCTCTGTCTTCTCTGTGTGTTTTCCAGATGATAACAGCGTTTACACAGAGTAATATCTAGGTTCGACCTCAGCTGCCGTTGTCCGATCTGACTACGTTCAGCATTGCAAATTCTCTCCTACCAATGGTTAGCCGTACTATTCTCCCTGGCACGTTTCATTGTTCACTCGGCTATTGCATTGTGTAATTCGCTAAAATAAACGAAACGCAAGAGAGACTGGATATATTGAAACAATTTATCTCTGAGGAAGATAACGCGAGAAGTCAATAAGATACATCAAACTCTAGGAATAGATTTTATCCTGCTCGAATCTACAAAAACTAGGACTACTCGAATAGAATCGATGCAAGAAGAAGAGTTACTTAAACGTCGACGATTGCTCGCGTGGCGTTAGGAAATTAGCATTCGTTGGCACGATTCATGAGAGAAAAACGCGATTTGATTAAACCTTTAAACTTGATATTGGTGGGACAACGAATCAAGAAACGACAAAGGATTATCGCTCCCTGCTACGATATTCACTTCACGCGATTCAATATCCGTGGCTTGTTTCTTTCTTCTAATTCCGTGGGTATCAAGACAGAAAGAAACAGCCCGTTAATTTTCCTCGCACGTTCGTCCGCGGGTAACGTCCAAGAATTTCTTCACGGAACGCAATCGTTAAGCTTCGGGAACGGCGAAAGGTTATCTCTTTTAAAAACGGTGACCCACATTCGGTCACGAATTAAGATAATCGCTTAATGTCTCGTTAATTTTCGCCAGCGCGACCGGCCCGTAGATACGCACGGAAAAATATGTGCATCAAAACCTTCCAGCTGGCTTTAAAAAGAGGATGCCTCTGTCGTAATGATTCAGGTAGAACGAGATTACTTTTGACCCGGTTTTCATTCCTATTTATTTTCCAATGACCTCAGGACTTCTCAAGTTTTATGATCCGTCCGCTTCTTCCTGGAAAATTGTCAAAAAGGATTGCCAGCTGTTCAGATTAAATTTGCAATTTTACAAATCTTTGCACTTCATCTGTTTCAAGCTTCTACATTGACGCGCTCATAAAAATGAATTAGGTAAGAAGCTCGTCGTCGAAGATTTCTACGGTCTCGCTTCGATTAAAACCCTCCGCAGTATCTACGTCACAAATAACTCGAACCTTCCTCCTCGAGTTGTATCTGATACAATCCTGGACATCGTCAATAAGATTACTACTACCAGTACCGCCGCCACTCCAATTTCTCGACGAAAGAAAAGGGTCGGAAAACAGGCAGCGGTTCTCTTTTGAAAGGACAGAGCATCCATGACCTTTCCATGCGGCTCGTCCTTCGATTATTTCGGCGATGGCCCGGCGTCGTACGTTTTCTACGCGGACAATAAATGGAACGTGGCTGGTTTTCGCAGGTCCGCTAGTAAGGAGCCGTTGCTTCTCGACGAGGGGCTGGAACCAACGGGGAGCGAGGGGGAAAGCGAGAGATTTTGGCTCGTTGCCATTGCTCGCTACAAAAGGCCTGCTGCTGCTGCTGCTGCTCTCTCGGGCTACCGTGAGCTCCGGAGGGCTTCGAAAGGCAGCCTGCAGCAGCCTTCCCTCTGCGCCCCTAACCGCACACAGCTAAACCGACGAGTCGGTTCTCCTAACCTCCGGATCGGCCGGTCCTGGATATATTCTCCCCCTCTGGCTCGAACAAAAACCTTCTCTCTCTCTCTCCTCTCCCTTCGCCGTTGCATCGGCGAAACGTTTTGGCCCGGGTCGGCGCGTGCGTGTCCTCAATTTTTCGACACGCCAATGCGATTTTTCGAAACCAATCTTCTCTATCCCGCGTCCCGAAAAATCAACCGACAAATCGAATTTCCATCTACCACCTTGGCGAAGAATTTCGGATCAAATGTAGTGAAATAAGATATGTATTGTTTCGCAGTCAATAAAATCTATAGAACAATTGTTCTGCTATTTTTTTTTTCAATTATATCGTGTAATATTGGCGCGGTGTTCATAAACATTTCGTGTAACACGGTTTTACGACGTGTAATAATGGAAAAAGTTGGGATTGTTAAGTTTACGGTCGGCAGATTGAATACATTGGCTAGGAATAACGGAAAGATTGTTAAATCCAACGAAAAGAGTTAAAACTGTGGGATTCGCGTAAATCTTCGTGTCTGCGACATAGTATGTGACTGCTGTTTTACGAGCTCGCATATACCTCGTCTTAAAACCCTGTAATCTGGGTACCTATTGTTGCATTCTATCCGGACCACCCCATAAATACGAATTTTCCACGTGAAGAGTACCGTGAAAGATTAGGCAAAGTTCGGTTCGGCGATTTTCAATGTTCGAAGTGTATATAATAATTTTAATTACTGAGATATACTTTGGTGATACACTGATGACATCCTCGTGATATTTAATCTATATGAATCAGTTTCGTAATTGCATATAGAGAACTGATTATATGTTTTCAGTAAAATGAATGGAATGGAATGGAAGTTTATTAAATTATCGCTGGAACTTCTCATTTCCTAAATTAATTAAATCCTGTGAAATCTGCGATTGTAGATATTAAAAGTACACATGACGGTTCTAATTAATCCTCGTCGAGTTGACTTTTACATATCAATCAATCCAATAATGAGATGCTAAGTATACATTTTTGTATTTACACTAGATTTCCCGAGGATGTAATTTTGACTGCTTCTCAATTTCACTTAGAAAAAGAATTATGTATATAGTGATACAATCCCTTGGAAATTTTTTTTATTCTTACTAATAACCTGTGTAATAACTGTAAATAATATAAAAAAATATTAAAAATTAATTTTAAATAAATTTCTTTTTCACCTTAGTTATTCTTTCACAATTAAGTCATTTTGACTGCTTTTGGACAATATAGGTATGTACTAAGTTTCGGTATTTCTAGTGTTAATAAGAAAACAGTAATACAGTTTGGTAAATTACGACGGGAAGTTCTCTTGTTTATACACTGCTGCCCGCGCATTTTCTGCCATCAGCTCGCACGAAGAAAGCTCGTTACGAGCCTGGCATACGCGTTCCTCGACTCGAACGGAACAGTATTATTTGATACGCCGTAAAGCCTGTGCCATAGAATTTTTTAATGCACGAATCCTTTTACAAACCTCGACAACATCTGAATCTTATACCCGGTTTATCATTCCATCGCCTGACGAGGAGAATTTGATCGTTGCAGCCTTTAAAGTGCAGGTATGCTTGATAAATCTCGTGTCCTTTGTACCCCCCTTAGTTTAATACGACTTTTTTTCATCTTGTTCCCGGGAAGCCTTGAATGATCTCAGTTTTTCAAATGGTGCCTATTGAAGGCTCCGTGTACTAATAATGGTATCAGCGCTAAGAATGGTGTCCTCAGATGGCAATTACCGTTGTCACTACCATGAGTAACGATGATACTATGCACCACTACCAACAGCGACCATTTACACAGCATTAGTATCACTTGACACGATATTAACGCTCCAATCTTGAGTTTTACCCAAACAAAATTCTAATTCAAAAGTTATTTCATTCTCCTATCCTTTATGATTCTATGAACGACAGTTTCTATAAAGTTGGACAATCTTGATTAACGAGATAATTGGTCGAGTACAATGGAACACAGAGAGTGCTAATTGAAGTTTCCATCAACGTCAGTTTGAATCCCGATTCGTAGAATACTGACAAGAGGTGCACATTAGTGCCTACACGAGATTACTGCATATCTTTGATCCGACCTCCGTGGCGCATCGTTCCGCGAGATTAATCGCAAATTGGCAGTGATCAAAAGAGACTCGGGGCGTGCACACAGGGGTTCCACAAACGCATAAAGTGTGCAAACCCAATAGGAAACGAAAATGTGTGAACCTTAATCAAAAGCAAGATACAATTTCTGAAGTTGTTTCTGAATAATTATTAATTATTACATGCCAGGTAGTCTAATAACTATGCACATGTATGGTCGAAAATTTCCCGATCATAATAGACCTTCACTTTCCGTTTTTGCGAACATTATACAAATATTTTAAGAAACCAGAAACTTGAATAACAAAGCGATGATCTATCCAAAATAGTATTCGAATAGTGTTCTTAGATGATCTGCTCCATTGCACTTGACTTTGAACGACCTTTATTTACAATCTAGTACAATATTTCAAAATGAATACAATGACCCATTACAAAAGCTACATCACTCCGTTAAAAAAAAATATTTCAACTTCATATTCTCTAAGCTCCATATTACATAATAGAAAAATTATTATTACTGAAGGATGCCCTCAACTCTGCAGAATAATTTTGCTTAAGATTTAAACTTTGATATTCCGTCCAAAACCTTTTACCTTCGGACATAATCTAAGTACCAATAATTATTGAATCAATCTGTACATATTAAATCTTTCATACGAGTTTCTAATTGATGCAAGAGACAGTGCTTCCGCTGGTCAATTTATATTCTTACACCCTGCGAGTATCCTTCGTAATTTGTTAATTGTTGATACGAAACAATTTTGTTGAAGGTGTACAGTCGGTGCAGGCCGTGCATGCACGCGAGTAGACAGAACGGATTAAACCGTCGGGTCCCGATGCGTGTCGTGACGTCACTTCCGGCCAATCAAAAACCATCAACGCTACGATCAGCGACCGTGTTCGAGGTTTAAGCGACGTTCACACGCGTCTGCACGCCCGTTAACTCCGGCAGCGCTACTTGTTGGATTCCCGTTCTTCTAATTGAATGCGACCGACAAGAAGTCGGTCGGCGATGTTCCCGCCTCGTCCATCGCGCCGATTATTAAGCCCGAACGCGATTATGTCATCGCGCAGCTATCCATCCATCCTCGATGGTACATGGATTATCGGACGCGAAGTTTCCCGATTCGATGCCCGCTCGCTATTAGGATGATTGAACGCCCCCGTTGATACAGGCGTCGCTCAGAATTAGAGCAGCCGCGCAGATCAGAAATGAATATTGTATATTCGCAGCTATGAATTGTAATGAAAGACTTTTTTTTTAAGAATAAGTTTGGAATGAAACCCGTCGATGTCACGATCAATACCGACTGCTTTATTCGCAGACAACAAAAAAGACTTTTCACAGCGACTGCCGCCAAAAATCTTCCGTCGTGACGACGCCTTCGACAGTATGCCCTTTTTGTTTATGACATCCCCATCCTTCAAAGTGAAGGGCTTTCCCTTGAAGAGAAATACCGTCCTGACAAAACGCACGTGGCCTGTCTTTCTCGAACTTCTCGAATTTTCTAATATTTTGAAAAACAGTAATTCGGAATTAGAAATTTATCACATGATTTATGTACAATGATGCTACGCTTGCCGGGCTCATAATGGCACACCACGGTGACGCGACGCGAGGGCTACAAATGGATACGCGACATCATAATGGATATCGAGCAAGTATACGCGAGCCGGTTAATGAATACTTTAGAGGTGGTATTTCGTCGCGATTACAGGATGACGTTCTACGGTGTTCGTGATGAATGTACATAAACGGGGGTCCCAATGATTTTCCACTGGAAACGTGTGCGACTTAAGTCGCCGGCTTATAAGAAGAGCGGCCGATTAGAAGCAGCCGTAAACGTCGAGCGTAAAACCGTGACAGGAACGAAGTTAATATCCGTCGCGAGGATTCAATAACGTTTACGAGTGATAAATCCGGTCTGATATTAAAGCGGTGAGATCGTTGCCAGACTGCCGGTGCTTCAAGTTTTATCGATCTCGCGAACCGAGAATCGTAACAGACGAAAAAAAGAATTGGAGAATAAATGAGAGGAAGACAGGTTCGGTTTCGAGCGAATCTTCAGATTCACGTCCGTCGTCGAAAGAAGAAAGTGCATCCGGTTGTTCTTTTTTTTTCAGGGCGCGGTCAGTTCGAATTACGAGTGTCGGGCTACCAAAATGGGCAGCAAGGCATAACGGGCCGAGCTTCCGGCTGATCGACCGCGTTGTTCCTAGCACACGATGTATTCGAATTATTCGTTGAAATCAATTTCAATTCTCTGAAAGCATTTCCCCGAATGACAGGTTAAACTGATTTTATATCGATGGGATACAATCAAAATTACAGACACGTAATTATCATTACACTCCGGATTTCACGTATATACAGAAATTATCAAATATCGATTTAATGTCCACGGTCATACAAGATGTCAACGGCGGAATGCAAATAATGAATTTTAAGATAAAATGAAAATTCTCATTCAAATGTCAATTATTGCGTTGACATTCGCAAATAGTATAATTTGCATAAAGATTGGGAATCTAGTTATCAATTGCGTGTCAAGCGCGTAACATTTTGTATTCGATTTTTCTAAGGTTAATCAGATGTTAATGGAAAACAGTATCTAGAAATATTTGTGCACGAGTCAACTACCACGAAGCTGGAAAGAAGAGCTTCGCGTGGGATTGGGACGCGTGGCTTCGTGGAGGCAGCCAGAGCTTACGACAGAATGTCGTTACACTCAATTAGCTTCATTAACGGCCTTGAGAGACGCAGCACACACGAGCGAGCGAGCGAGCGTTCGGGGCAGCAGAAAAATTGACGGACCGTCATCGAGCCGGCTAGATGCATATTTACGCTCGCGAATTCGAATTCGAGTTAATCGCGCGGTTTAGGATTAATCAAGGTAACAGGAAGATCGTCGCTTAAACTTAGGTAGGAACTGTCCGAGACGGTTTCGAGATTCGTTTGTAGCAATTTGTTAGCCGGTTAAGGAAGCGGGATTCCTTAATGGGTGGAAAGCGTTAAATAATTAAAGTCGTCGTAGCGTAATTGCTAATTACCCGTTACACGGGATGATACCGCGAATTGAAAGTCCACGGACTAATTTCTACCGTGCAACTCCGTCCGATTATCCCCGTAATACGACGGAATTGATACGAGATTCAAATTTCAGGTAAACACTCGATATTAGGAGATGGAATGAACTTTTAATTGCGAGGAAGCAACTTTCAGGGTGAACCAGATTCCGAGAGAGGAGGGAGAGAAGAGTTCCACGAACTTGAGCCGCGCATGAATTAAGTATATCTCGTTCTTCTCGGGAAGCTGGAACGTCCGGCAAAAAGCAATCTGAAGAAACAGCACCGGGAATCTTTTAGCCCTCGACAAACTTACTGTCCTCTCTCTCCCTGGTTTTTTTTCACAAAAATCAGTTTCGCAAAATCAACTCTCGGATATTAGACATTTTCAATTCGAAAGTTCGACGGTCTCGCGTTTACCTCTCGCCGGCTTCGTGTTACTTTTCTGAACAATTAGACGTTAGCCCGGGTTGCGGAAAATCGGTGAAGTTAGCCCGCGCGGGGAAACTTCCCAACTTCCGAGATAATATCCAACTTCCTAACGTTGCCAAACATTTATTCTTCGACTTTCAAAGAGGCAACTTCTAATTCGCTTCTACATTTTACAGACCTGGAGAAAGTAACATTGTGAATTCCGTTTCACACGCGACGATGTCCTGTTCCCGTTGTGAGCCTGGATTTCGACAGAATCGAGTCTCCTTCAGAATTTGTCATGTCATCAGTGAATCAATTATCTCTGCTATGCGATAATACTTATTCGGAACAAGCCAGTATTTAATATGTACTGATTGCATTTAGAAGCTTTAAGCTATTTGCATCCTACATGCACAAATTTTTCTTCCTATCAACAAATCGCAGATAAACACTAGGTTTATACCATAGGTTATATTATAGTGAAAAGAAATGTAATAAATTATTCTGAAAATTTCCATAAAATATCTAAGTTATTTCTTACTCATCGTGTATAAAAATAGGAGCAGAAGATCGAAGATCTTTCTAGCACGAAAACAAAAACCGTTATAAAAAAAAAACAAATTATGATCGTCCCTCGCGTTTTCCCGTCGATTTTATCCGATAGATAGTCCGCGAGTTTGAATAATTCATTGATGGCATCGAGACGGCTTCCGATTGGCAGGGCTCGAGACGAGAAACTCATCGCACATGCGTGTTGGCGGTCAAAGTTAATAAGGTACGCTTATGGCGTGCACGTGGCGTGACGGAACGAGGGACAAAAA
>SHCU01000001.1:1670217-1680238 GCA_004307685.1 Ceratina australensis
GCCTCGAGTGAATAACCCGTCGCAACCGATAACCTTAATTATCGCGATCTTAATGACCCGCGACCGTGGTGTGCGCGCCCGCTATACGTATAGACGTACATACACCGTTCCCGTTGTCAGAGAAGTTCGCGCTCGTTCGCTCGCTGGAAAACTCAATTTGGCGCGGGTCCAACGACTCGAAAGGAGCGTTCAGCTTCCACCAGAACGGGAATAGCCGGGCTATTTCTGCAGTTTCACCGTCCGCGAAAGTCTTTCGTGGCACCGACCGAACCGCAGGGGACAGACACATTTTTCCTCGGTGTTTACCGGCACGACGACGCGACGCTCGCCAAGAAATCGGTAGATGTACATCGGGGAGGGACCGGAACGTGAATGGCAAAAAGCGTCGAGCGACAGCCGGCGAAAACACGTAAATACGCGTAACTCGATAAATCGACGATCGAACATATATAATAACCGTTCGGACTCGGGGAATTTTTCCCATAATATTCACTGAACAATTTTTCAATTAATATTTATAAATTATCAGCACGAATTTTAGTAATTAAATTTAATTTAATCAGTGATATATATTTTATGTTATTAAAACAAGCGGTGACCGTGAATTACCTATCGAGTACAAAGAGTTCAATCTATGGACTGCACGTTTTTCAGCAGACCACAGATTTTTTTATAACCAAAATTCATGATGATATTCGACAACGAATTTAGTAATTAACAAATCACAGATTATTTAAAAAACAAAAAGGTAGTATCTGCAGTAAACGAGGAGCATACGATGCATAAAAACATGTGACGAAACAAATTTTTATCTGAAATGTATTTTTATTACTGATACGATGAACGTTTTGGAACTGTACATAAAAGTGTATAAAACATGAATTCTAAAATGCATACGATTAAAGGTGATTCTTTGCGTATTTCGTATATAGAAAGGAAACAATGAAAGCTTCATTTTGCATAAAAATCCGTAGTGGTTTTATTGCATATTGTATAGAACCTCATTATAGTGTATGAAGAAAATAAAATTTAATGAGACCCCGAATGATTCGTGAAAGAGTCGGATATTCCATTGTTGGTTTTTATGAGTGAGAGATATATTTATTGAGGACAGGAATACAAATACGGTGGAGAGAGAACGTGGAACGATTTAGAATTATTGTTATCTACACTGTTCTAGCAGGATTTGCATGAGCTTCCGAGAGATTTAGTAAAATCCTATTTCGCTCTGTTTTTGATCTCGTCCCTCTCTGCTATGCATCTTGCTGAATGCGTCGAAAGCAAAAATGTGATCTAATTTGTAATAACTTCACCTGGTTCGCTCGTAAAATTTAGTCGAAATTTGTTCAAACAACTCGGAATGAATAATGAAATTGGATCTCGCAACTGTCTGTTCTTTTTTGTTTTGTTTTCAGGCTGAAAACAACCACGAACTTTCCTTTCTACAATTTCAAACGAAGATATTCGCATTCAGAGAGAGAAGATTTGAATACAATTTTTAACTACATTTATGAACCATTGCACTGTACGACACAAAACTCTTGCAACATCTACTAATGTGATTTTTAGAGTTTCCTATGTGAATGAAAAATGCATCGTATTCGTTCACTGAAGTATTCTAATACATACCGGAAAATAGTAGTATTTATGAAAATGGAAAATTTTGCGGAAAACGAGGTACTACGTGAAAACTAAGAGCGAGAAAGCTCCTTTTTAAATCAACAGATGGAAGAGACTTGCCAGAACACACTCATGGAAACCACTTTCTGTTTCCACATGGTTTTGTAAGCAATTGTTAAAGTTTAAAGAAGGATTAACGCGAACATTGTATAAGTACTATTTTTGTATTTATGTGAAAATCTCTTGACATAGGGAATATTGTACTACACAGTCTTAGATTCTACAGACATGTCTGATAAAAATTTCCTCTCACTTTTCTTTTACATTTTTACCAAAAAAACTATACATTTTTGAAAACGTGATATAGCATTAGTTTTTATCATGACGAACTACAAGTATGACGTAATAGCAATTGTAAAACAAAGAATTAAATATTTTTTATTGGATCGTGTAATCCTACACTTGGCTCAAATTTTCTGAAGATTTTAAAAAATCGAAACAAGAGTTGGAAGCCAGGCGAACGAACAGTCGACAGACGAGAGATTCTCTGCCTTTTTCTATTCGTTCAATACTAGGTGTCCCGCCGCGTGATACGGCGCCGTTGTTGGCACAGGGCCACGGTGTGTCCTTATCAGGGACGATTTTCGATTCCACGTTCCCGTTTGTCCGTGACCACTTCTCTCGCTTCCACTACACGAGCACAGATAACAAAGGCTTACACGAAACACGCTGCTTTATCAATGAACTTTTGAATCAGCGCGAGGTCTTGGCTAATCGCGCCCGCGTGAATATACACACCATCCGCGACGTCGAACGCTTATTGATTGCATGTTTAAAAAACACCTATTACGGAAACAAAGTTATGGATATCTTACAAGATTGATATATACATATTTGAGCCGTTTATTTTGAAAGTGGCCTAAGTGGACATTTACTAAGAAAATTAAATTAGTTACTTTAATAATCATGTCTCTATATTATTACCAAAAAATGACACATAAATAAAAAATGACACATTATTTCCCACACGTGTATTTTTATTTTTATTGAAACACAAACTCTTGAATATCTCAATTTACATTTAAGTATAAATGGACTTAGGCCACTTTCAAAATAAGCGTCTAATTTAATCCAACCGATTTAATGTTAGGTTGACACAAAAGTTCGTCCTATTTCTTTTTTTTTACATAGACTGAAAGAAAATGAACTTCTTCGTCAACCTGGTATTATAAAACTCCAACTGCCAGAAATACACCGAAGACAAAATTTCCCTAAGACAAACATATTAACCTTCGATTCGGCAAAGATAAAAGCGACACACGAACTCGAAAAAACCTTACAATTGAATTCATTTGGGATCGGAGAAACGACTGGAAGCACTCCTGAGTTACCACTAAGGACTGTTTGGGAGGATTTGGTCCGTCGACGATCTCGGAACGACGACTCGCAAGACTAGAATCCCATACGGCCCAGCCTGATTTCTTTCCCCTTTTAGAGCCGAGCAAGATTCTTTGTCTTCGTTCATTCCCTAGCGATACTGCTATCCTGAGAGACTGGTTCTCACCGACAGATGTGAAACGGAGAATCGAGTGTATTCCCCTCGAGACGAAGGGAAAATCGTATCGATTATCGCGAAAATGAACCTCCTTTAACTAATGGACCTTCCGTGTCCGTCCGTGGGAAACACTTCCGAACCTTAGTCGATCGTTTTTCACACGAATGGACCGTGACGAATTGGTAACGTGGCTTGTCATTTAAATGCGTCCGTAAGGAATTGCTGGTTCCATTTTAAAATACAACTGCCATTAGGGTACAATATTTTATTCCAATTGTTATTATGTAATAAAATATATTAGGGATCGTTCCATAAAGAATTGTATCACTATTTTAAATCTTTCCTCTTAGCAAGTACCAAAAAAATTCGTACTATATGTTGGACAAGGAGATCAATTATTTGAAGAAGGAATTGCTGGTTCCATTTAAAAATACATCTGACAGCAGAACACAATCTTCTATTCCAATTGTTATTACTTATATATTACGGATTCTATATATACTATATATTAAGGATCGTTCTATAAAGAATTGTATCACTATTTTAAATCTTCCTATTTAGCAAGTACCAAAAAAGTTCGTACTATATGTTGGATAAGGAGAATAATTATTTGAAGAACGCGATTAATTATACATAATTACCTACTAGAGAGTGCGTTGCAAAGCAAGCGATTCCCGTAACGACTAACGGGAATTTCACGGTTTCGGAGAATCGCGACTGGCGACGTATTATTTTCAGACGCAGACGCGGATTTCAAGTCTCGTCGGATAACCATTCATTAGCAGACCTGCTTAAGCTATTTCGGGTCTTGGAGAGCAGCCTGGATAATAGTAGGTCGAAAAGGTATGACGTTCGAGCTTAGCCCACAATGGATACCGGCTTTGAATCAAAACAGGATGACGCGTTTTTTCCTTCACGATCATCAACATCCTTTGTCAGACTAAACGGGCTGAGGAATGTTTTCTCAGAATTTTTCTGACTAGACTTGCATGTAACTAAAGAATTCAAGATTAATCGATTTGGTTAGCAAGAGAAGTTATGATTCGTAAACGCTCAGATAATAAACAACAGATACATCTCCAGATGTAAACCAATTTTAGAGAGTAGTATAAGCTCGAACATTTGAAAGGAAGAATACAAAGCAACAGACCAAAAGATAATAGTGAGATTTAGATGTATGAATGACAAACAGATGAGTAGACATTCGAAATTAACACGAGAAAACAAGTGTCGCATATGGTTAAATGCACCAGAACACATGGCATATAACAAAAGTAAAGGCAAAGGGGAAACTATCCTTGAGGTAAGAGAAAGGAATAGAATGAATGAGAGAAATGTCAAATAGAAGTGAATACAGCCGAAAATCAGAAAGCTGATACGTAAACGCATGTTAATCATAAAATATTACAATATTACAATATTATATAGTATATTTATATTGTATTGCTAAATGTACCTCCCTTTATAACTAAAATCCATGAAGTGAATGACTATTACCCCTAGTATCAAAACTTTTATATTTCTATGTTATCTTGCCCATTTTTCCAGATCTCTTTCAGTGAAATAATTGTCGCCAGATTTCTATTATTCCATGAAGCGATTATAAATAATACGCAAAATCAGTCATCCGATACCTAAATCCAGATAATTTTCAATACACTGTACAACATCAAATCACCGGATAGTATCAATTAATTTAATTGGTTCCCCAGTCTCATTAACGGAATCACCGCTCTTCAGGCATCAAAACAATCGCTGTAATCCGAATTAACTAGAAATGATCTTCTTTCTTGAATAAACAAGTAGCATTAAATTAACTGAATAAAAATGTTTAAAAAGTCAGATGTATCATTAGACACGTAATACGCAACGATGATACAAGCGATCCTATATGTAACCGTGTGCACTGTACATGCAATTCTGTGGTAAATCGGATGAACATTCCCATCTGATTTTTCTGGCGGTTTCGCGGTCGAAGAATTTCAGAACCCGAAGGAGCGGCCATGGACGGTCGAGCGAGTTTTCTCACAGACAGGGGCCTGGCCCAAAGAGACGCCCTGATGAACGGGTTTCTTCAGTTGGAACCGCTTAATTCCAGGGTCACGCCGATACCTGGGATCCCGTGCAGGGAGCTCAGGTCAGATTTCGCGAGCAACAATGATCGGTACCTAACGGTGAACCGTTCGTATACCCAGGAAAGTTTCAGGTAGAATACGAAAGAAACCGAGACACCGGTTTACGGTCCGTAAAAAGTATCGCGACAAGAAACGAATTCATGGGCGCAAGAAAAAAGAATTTTCGTCGAGCAGAAGGTACAAATCAGATTCTATAGGAAAGAATAGAAGTGCTTATATAAAAAGTAGCTTTTTTAGTAATGCAGCCGTACAATGCTGAATAAGAATACTTGAAAAATAAAAACAAATTAACCCTTTGCTCTCAAAGAATTTTCTCACAATGTAATGTATTAAAATTATTGTTCACTTTTTCTTTCGACAATTTTTAAATTTCTATATATATATATGAATTTTATGATAATTCAGTTTAATTTAATCAGTAATATATTGAAGCAATAATTATTTTCCTATGTCACAAATGGTTGACCTCAGAGTGTAAAAGATTAATATTTTATACATTTCACTGCATTCGCAGCAGTAGCACTTTAAAACCGTTTACGTTTACTGTTACATTTTCAATTTATAAAATCGCCTTTCGCCAGGGATAATAAATTTTCTACAAGTAGATTGTATGATCTGCGCATGGCGGCGTTAAAAATAATGTAGTAAGCAATTTCTTGTTCTAACCGACTGCAACTTTACCGTAAAGCGTGCGATCGTCTCGTCCATTTGGAATCAACGAATCATTCCTTTAATTCACGATTCTCCACAGAGTACCGGAACGACGATTACGTGCGCTATAAACGATTCGAAACGCACGCCATAACCATCTGGTCTTTCGAGTAAACGTTCTGGTTCGCGGGGGATTCGCGACAGATTGGATAATGAATTTCCTGGATCGCGGGGCTGCCTTGGACAGAACGACGGTAATTGTGATAACGAGCCGAGGTTATCCGGGAGAAGGCGTTATTGTTTCATGGCCGCCCACTCGAAGAAGTATCGTCCTTAATCGGTTGCCCTTAATTACAATTTCGAAACGGTCAGAACGAGCGAAAACCCTTGGGAAAGATTTAATAGGCAAAAGAATTTACGTTATCCCCACCGTCCCACCACCAACTTTGTTATCAAGTTCCTTTTGAAATGATGAAATGAGTTACAAGATCTCCTTCACAAGATTTTAATTAATAAAATAAACGATACTTAACGGATTGCGTATTTTATGCAGAAAACCTAAATTCTTATTCTTATAAAATCTAAATGTAACGCGTATGCGTGAGTAAACTTCATCATTTTCGCAAGAGAATTTGCAAGAGATTCTGTTCTCTAAATTCATATTACGAATGTATTATTTCACGCGAAGATCCGTCAGTGTAATTACATTTAAAGTCTACTTGTTTGCTCGTTTACTAGAAAAAGTGGAAGACTCGATTTTCATGGAAATATGACGTTCCATTTTTCCTGATTAAAGGGCAGCGTTCTTCTTTCACATGTGTGCCGATCTCTCGAGCGATCGCAGAGAGTGGAGCCCGCGATAATTATCAGGGGATAATTAAAATCGATCGGCCGATCGTTTTCTGCTAGCACTCGACGACGATACCGCCTGGCCCTCTCGACCGGGTCAATTAAACTTACATGCTCGCTACCGTGTTAATAAACGATCAATGGTATTATTAAGTTAGCTAACGCCGCGCTTTAGCATTTAACGAGACTCGGCTCTTGTACCATGAAATAGATTACGACAATTTTGTCACTTCGATTTTGCAACAGGGTAATGAAATATAAAAACCTTCACGCCACCTTTTATAGTCTAATGCCTTGCTCGAAAAAAAAGTCTTTGCTTGTTGAAACTTTTACTGCAATAAATTATTTGATTCAGTTTAATTTTTTATAATAATATATATAATAATTTTATATAATTTTAAGGTCGAATTTTTGTTTCAAATCACAAGAAATTAAGGGAACGAAAAATCAGCAATTATAAACAAAAATTATTACGTTTAAACAATTTTACTGCGAAATATTTCACCATGTGACTTTCAGATAACAACGGTCTATAATGTTTATACTTGTTGGTAAAATAATGATGAATTAGAATGTGACCTGAAAGTTACATGGACCCATAGAGGGTTAATTATTAATTCTTGAAAATATGATAAATAACAAGGAATTTTATATTCAAGTTATCACGGAAATGATAACTAAAAGACGAAGAAGATTGTTCGATAAAGGGAATATGAGAGGAATTGGTTTCACGGACGGTATGCGATCAATTTGGCGAATTTATCAATGCGCGAGTGACAATTAAACCAAGGAGGCAGTTCCATTCTGTAATAATTAACATTCGTACTGGAGAGGCGACGAGGACGCGTCGTCGTCGTTGCGCCGCGTACGTTGGAAGCTTTGTACGCCTAAGTGTTTCTGTTCGACGATATCGCGCGGAAAGTGCAAACGCAACGGTGCCGGTGTAGCGAGCAGCTGGCGAGTGAAGCTCGTCTTTGAAGCTGCCACCGAGAGGCTGCAATCTAATATTAATGCGAGCTCTATAATTATTAATCGGCGAGACGTCGTGTCGCGTCGGATGGGAATGGAGCGCGCGGCAGCTCTCTCCGTCGTAATTACTGCGAGAAACGCGCGCACCCCGATTAACTAATCCGACGTAATGCCAGTTATTACTCGCATTTTCGTTCGCTACTCCCCCTTCCGCCCGATTCTGTATACCATTCTAATTAATCGTCACCGATTAAACGTGCAATTAGCGAGCAACAGTGATGCGTGTTTACAGAATAATAGAACCGCTGTTTGAACTTTTACAAATCTCATTAAGAATGTTCAAATAATATTTGCTTTGTATCCGAGGCAATCAGATTTCCTGACGGTACACGGCCAATGAAAATTTCGTATCAAACGGCTTTACGGTGATATGTATTTTGCGAAATAATTGAAGCGCCATGACAATTCCGCGAACAATGCCCGAACAATGATTGTTTTATACCAAGGCAAACGGATTTTCAGTGACAAACACGCAATGGGTAATTTACGTGAAATAAATTTATCATATATATTTGGAAAATGGGTTCGCAACGAATCTGCACAATGTTACGGACAATGTTACAAAAATAGGGGTTTGATTTGCATCAAAGGCATTGGATGGTTTAACAAACGTGCATCGACAATTTTTGCTAAATTACTTTTGCTTCGTGGCAGAAATTTATGGGTTTCCGTTCGACGATATTTTCGAAACGGTATTGAGAATTTCATCTTTTATTGATGACAACGTATTTGTCACGGATGCCTATCGGTTATCGAACGAAAAAAAATCGAGTTTCACGATAACAGGAGGGTCCATTCGTTATCTGAAATATGAACTGTTTATCACCGAAGCCTGACTACAATGCACGCGTGAGAATCGTCTTTCGCAACAGCCTTCCCAGCAGCTCCCGCGGAAGGGAGGTTCGTAAAAGTTCGTTAGGGGGAAGGTGAACTCGATTGCGCCCATCCTACCCCCGGGGTTAAACTGGTTAAAAGTTAATTCGTCGAGCAAATGGCGTTCGATCGATCGACCCCCCTCGACTATTTCGATGCACTCTACAAGATATTTTGGCCTCCAGTTCACATTTCTCAGCCCCCCCCCTCTAGACTCGACCGAGACGAGTCGAAACAGAAGCGTGAACAAATTAGCAATAATACATACATGGATGGTCTCAGCTTCCTTTGACGCAAATTGAAATTTTTTTACGCGCCTAGGTCAACGAGCACGCAGTCCGCGATTAAAACTTCTACGAGCAACGTGATTGCGTTTTAAATAGAATTTCGCGGATAAGCAACCGGGTGGAAACGCGAAGTCATAAGCTTCTGGCCCGTAAATCAAATTTAAAAATGTGCATCGCCTTGTTTGATAATCGCGCCGTTAACTTCAGCCATTTCCGACCCCATCGTTAACTCACGTAACATTACATTAATGCTCGCGAACATTTCTATAAAATTCACCGCGCAGTCATGATCGTATGCGAGAAAGAGTTTTGATCTCTTGGCGATAAGAGATTCAGGTCGGAAAGCGTTGACTAATTCCATTCATGAAAATATGCTCCGATTCGTTTACCGTATCTGAACGACCCTGATTCCACCGGCCACAAGCTTACGAATTATCAAATACCTCTTTTCAACCGATCTAATAGGATTAGCGTGACTCACGATCAGCTACCAGAGAGACAGCGTTGGACACTTACCTGAAACAGAAACATAAACGAGATTAGTTGAAAAAATACACGGGACAGAGCCAGGAGACGAGGTGTCTTTATCCGTTCCCGATCGACTTAATCGGCGATTGTGAAAAAAGAGTCTGCTGATAAAACACGTTTACCGGGACAAATAGAGATAACCCGAGGAGGAGCCCGCGATACGCAGGCCAGTCGAAAATCGCCAGTGACGCTATCACGACAGATAATTCGCAAACATAATAGGACAAACACGGTCAGAGCCGTCTCGCATGGAAATTAGATTCGTTCGCGCACGCGAGCCCGGTTTTCAGCCAGAAAATCGATATCGACCCATCTACCCACCCTTCGGTGTTCCCAGACGATGCACAATTCAGCGGTGCTCATGTGTTTATCATATTCATTATACATAATTATAATAAATAAGCAACGATAAAAAGTAAAGTAAATAAGATGAATCAATACCGTGTACGTGTTTACATGCAACAGAAATTGTTTCATCATTTTATTAACAAGCC